>JAMLFT010010217.1:0-12051 GCA_026544285.1 Pachyrhizus erosus
TTCCACGCTAAAATTTTTCTGGCGTTGTTGTTATATTTTAAGCTTCCGCAAATTGCTTATTTTGAGTTCATAGAAGAAGAAAATTATGGTGGCTTTCTCCAACATTAGTAACGGTAGATATAAACTTGGTGTTGTATTGGAGTTTCAGATACAAGATTTGTCCTCGAAGCATTAGATAATACCAAAGATTTGTAAATCATTTCACATCACATTCACATGTTTTCATACTTTAACTTCATTGAACAATTAATTTGAAGTTAAAAAATATCTTAATTATCAAATAACTTTGATTTTGTCTTTGAAATTTTCATTTTAAATTTAATTTTAAAATAATTTTAAAAGTGAAAAAAGTAACATACCACTTTAATAAATAATTAATTACAATAAAATCAACACAAATAATTAATGTCAGTAAAATTAGTTTCAGTATCTTTTAAGCAAAATATTATGTAAAAATAGTTTTTTTATAAACTAAAATCAATTCATAAATTAAAATTAATATAATTTTTTTTCATAAACTAAAATTAATTCATAAGTTAAAATCATTTTTTTAAAAAAATAATTTTAACTTATAAATAAATCATTTTTAATTTATAAATTTTTTTTATTTTTTTATTATTTTCTTTTTTTCTAAAGATATTTATAAAAAATTTATCCAAACAAAACCTACAACTCTAAATGGATTTTAAATACAATGTGAAAGTTAGAAACTCGGAGTTATTACTTAAAACCAATTTTTACCCAACCATATTCCAATTTCAAAGAAAAAAGTAGTTTATGAATAACTCCTATTTTTTAAAATATATTTTGACGAGGAATTAATCCATTTAATCACTTCTGATAGTTTTAATTTTGAAAAATATTAATAAGACACGAACAATATTAAATAATTTTTTATTAGTTAAATAATTGTCAAATATAAATAATGAATATATTTAATATCTTAAAAATATAAAATACATTTAGTTTTTTCTTCGTTTAATTAATAATTAAAATAATTTAGATAAAAATCAAAGTTATCTATATTTTAATATATTATTTTTTATTGTTTAAAATTTACCGAAATTTATAAAAAATATGTAAGCGTTATGTCTTATTTAAAAAAATTTCACTCATAATTTTTGTAATTTTGAACAAATTTTGATTAGTAAAAACCTTAAAAAGAGCGAGTTAGAACATTTGTTCGTGGATTTCATTTTATTTATTTACGGCGTCGCTGTAATCGCAGTTATGCTCCCTTTACGTTGAAGAGAAGAAATAATAATAATAATAATAATAACAGAGGAAAGAGAAAACGAAACCAAATCCAAGGAGAAGGGAAAAGTGAAAAGTAATAGCAGTGACAGAGAGAGGCGAGGTGCGTTCACATTCATACCAACATAAAAACATCGGCAGAGATCGACGAGGAAGCTAAGCGAACAATGTGGAGCTCCAAAACGACGATGAAGCTGGCCGTTGCAACCATATCTCTGATGATCTTTCTCTCATCGGCTTCAGCGGACGACGTCGTTGCACTCACCAAGGATACCTTCGAAAACGAGGTTGGCAAGGATCGTGCTGCTCTCATCGAGTTTTACGCTCCCTGGTATGCGCCAATCGCGGTTCTCTCATCTCACGCGTCTCTCTTTCATTATTTCCATTACTACGAATCATGAAATGCAAATTGTATTTTTCGTGTCAGGTGTGGACACTGTAAAAGGCTTGCCCCTGAGTACGAACAACTCGGAACCAGTTTTAAGAAAATCAAGTCCGTTTTGATTGCCAAGGTGTCTGTTCTTTGTTATTCTTCGTTTTTTTTTTAATGAGATTTTCTATTTCGTTTTATTTTAGGACCGAAAGTGTATTTGTATTCATAGGATCTTTGATAGGTGGATTGTGATGAACATAAAAGCGTTTGCGGTAAATATGGGGTTTCTGGATACCCTACGATTCAATGGTTTCCTAAGGGATCTCTAGAACCAAAGAAGTGAGCACTTTTTTCCCATTTCCTTTACTTTCAAACTTTTTTTACCATATTAAATGTCAGAAATGTTCCTGTTTTTAACTTGTAGCTATTCATTGCATCTGATATTCACATCTGCATGAATTCTCTAGGTACGAAGGCGCACGTACTGCAGAAGCCCTTGCCGCGTTTGTAAACATGGAAGCAGGTATTTATCTTGTAATGCCTATTTGTGTATTTTAAAACAAGTTAATTGGTTTGTATGCTGATCTTGGGGTTGTGACTTCAGCATGTTCGGAATTATTTATTTTTAATTTGGTGAGGATATTTGAAGGGTAACAGTGAATTTGCACTCCGTGGAATGTTGGACTTATAAATGTTTTTCAAGAATGTTGAAGATAAGTGTTTCTTTTTTTGTGCACGTGTGGGGAAAGCTTACCTGCATCACTTTGCAGATATTTATGGCTAAATGGATTTTGTTGCATTCATGCGTTTCTGATTGATTGTGCTTGAAATTATTATCCAATATTATCATGACTTTTGAGTCATTGAACTGAATACTTTAGCAATATAGTATAACCATCCCACGTTGTTTTCCTCTTTAAAATTGCAAAATTGCACAAAAAATTGTTGGTCAAAACTGCATGGTTTTAGCTCCCTGATTGGTCAAACCACTATTTCTTGCTTTTTGAGTCATTTTTTCCTTTGTAACAAATACCATCACTGTTTTCTCTTTTATTGCTACCCTGTTCAGCGTCTCTTTTAGTATGCTCTCACTATAGTTTGTCATCTATTATTTGTTCTGCATGGCAGTTTTAGTGTTTGTCAATTCTTCTAAGGTGATTTGGCATTGATATCAAATATCTTGTTAATGCAGGTACTAATGTGAAGATAGCTTCTGTTCCATCCAGTGTAGTAGTTCTGTCTCCAGATAACTTTGATGAGGTTGTCTTGGACGAAACAAAAGATGTTCTGGTGGAATTCTATGCACCATGGTAAGTATAGGGTAAACCATAGATGATCTGTCAAAAATTTTATTACTTGGTTATATTTTCTTCATTTTTAATTTTTGTTTGGAATATTTTCATAATAAAATTAATTATGTCTTCTAGGTGTGGTCATTGCAAGGCCCTTGCTCCTGTAAGGACGTTCTTCAGCCTTAGATTTCTATTATAGCTTATGTTTATTGTATCTTAATTAGTTTCACCTGCCTGAGACTATGTCAAGGTCTATCCTGATGAAGGTTTTACTATTTCTTCAGATTTATGAAAAGGTTGCTGCAGCATTTAACTTGGAGAAAGAAGTAGTTATAGCCAATGTTGATGCTGACAAATATAAGGATTTGGCTGAGAAGTGAGTACAGTGATATATTTTGATTTATCTTCTATTTCAACTAGGTTGATAAAATATTTAAGAAATGAATGTGCCTAATTTAGAAAATTTTCCAATACAGATATGGTGTTAGTGGCTATCCTACACTGAAGTTTTTTCCGAAGGGCAATAAAGCTGGTGAAGATTATGACGGTGGCCGTGATTTGGAAGATTTTGTAGCATTCTTCAATGAGAAATGTGGCACTTACCGTGATGGGAAGGGACAGCTTACTTCTAAAGTTAGTTAAACAACATATGTTTCCTAATAAAAGAGACCATAATCATATACTTTATATCTGAATGGCTGAATTATTCTTGCTCTGTAGGCTGGTATAATAGCATCTCTGGATGACTTGGTGAAGGAGTTTGTGAATGCTGACGATAATGAGAAGAAGGCAGTATATTCCCGGCTTGAGGAGGAAGTTAAGAAGCTCAAAGGTTCTTCTGCCAGGTTTGAACGGTTTAATGGTTGTGTTCTGTTATGGTTTGCTTAGGTTTTATTTTGAATTATGATTATTGTGAGACCCTAACTGTTTTTTACCCACAAGTCTGTCTTTAATTTATAAAGATTTATTTGTTTGATTTTTTGAGACATGTTCTTTTTGTTTGTGCCAGACATGGCGACCTCTACCTAAAACTTGCTAAGAAGGGTATGGAAAAGGGTGCAGACTATGCAAAGAATGAAATTCAACGTCTCGAGCGCATGCTTGAGAAGGTAATTTATCTCATTTTCATGTTAAATATCATAAATGTATTTGAGACTAATGTGATCAAATTATTATAAACGTAAAACGTGCATATCATGTCAGATCCAATGTCCAATGACATAAAATCTTGAAGCAACGACCTAAAGAATAATACAGTTGTGTTAATTTCAGTATTTTTCTATCAAATAATTTGCAAAATTTTTAATTACTGATCAAACCTTATGATTATAAGTTTCTGGCCATGTCCATATTTTTGTTGCTCTTTAGATCTTTGAACCAGCAAGAAATTATATGCTGCATAGCAGCAAGATAATGAACTTTTTGGTCTCTGAAAAATAATATTTTTTTATTTTGCTTCTTAAAAAAAATTAATTTAAATTTTTTGAAGATTTTTTTTATTTTAGTCCGTAATATTAAATGATATTTTTGTTTTAATTCTTGTTATATTTTAAATGATGACATTATAATAATTTTAACAATTTAATGACTTCTTATGTTGTCAAAGAGACTAACAGGATAATTACAAATAATTTTTTTTTGTCAAACTGTATTTTTAAATTTTTTATTAACTAGTTTAATATTATTAATTTTTTAAAATAAATAGAGATTTAAAAATATAATTTATTAAAAAAATTACATGAAACTGTTTTGTCAAATTTTTTGATAATATAATAAGTCACTTACTATTAAATCTCTGTTACAATATTATTTAATATTATTATTTAACAGTAAAAATTAAAACAATTTTTTTTTAAAAGATCAAAATCAATTTTTTTCGGAATCAAAACTAAAAAGATATTATTTTTTAGTGACTAAATTGATATTTAATCCTTTTTTAAATAAGATGCTTGAGTCCAAAGCTGTTCCTTTTGATTTATGAATATCAGATTAAACATTCAAAACTGGTATCTCAATTTTCTTGATTTCAATTTTCCAAATGCTTACTACATTTTCAATGAATATATATCGTGCTTCTCGTGATGCTGTATGTAAATGATGGCTCTGTTCCCGTAATTTTTGTTTATTGAAGGTTTTGGTAAGGGTCCGATGGTGTGTGATAACATTGTAAGAAATTAATTAGCACAAGTAAAAAGCTTTCTTTTTTAACTTAGTAATTTATATTACTTGTCTGCACCGTTTGAATTTTTCTGTCTTCTGATGCAGTCAATCAGCCCAGCAAAAGCAGATGAATTCACTCTCAAGAAGAACATCTTATCTACCTTTGCTTGATCTTACTGTGATAGAAGAGTCATTTCTTTCAGTTCTGCGGGGATATATGATTTGTAATTCCTGAGTTTCTAGGTGTTATCACCCTAGTTTTCTTGACGATCATTTCCTATAAAGATGCAGTTTTTCACGCACATTTTTGCACTGATCATGTACTAAGTCGACTAATTAAAGCAAAAGTAGACTTTCATCTAAGAAACCATATTCTAAAGAAATTATATCCTAAACCTATATTGACTTCAGGGTCAGATTTCATTTAGAGAATGTTACAGCCTCTTTTTTTTTTTTTTTTTTTTCCTTTTTCCGTTTTTCCTTTTTTGCCTTTAGCTTTTCTTTGGTGAACAATCATGGCAATGATCCTGGTGACCACTTGATCATGGATTTGAATCTAAAAATAGCCTCTTTGCATGTGGAAGAGTGAGACTGTACAATGATCCTTCCCATACCTTCGTATAGCCGGGAGCTTTCTGACGTTGAGGTATGTTAGTTTACAATGATGGAAATGAATATCGAATCGAAGTTTTCATACATTTATTTCAACTCGTCACCAATAGGTTAATTAGTGGGTTATTTTCTATTGAGCTGTATTTATTGCTAGCAATGCAGCGTTAAAACTTTAGCAAGTCTAAGATCCTTTGAATGTGAAATCTTGTTTGCCAACATTTCTTTTTATTAGAAGTAATCAATCACGAAGACGAAATTTAAAAAAACATGCGGATAGCTCGGTTAAACTTACTGTTCATTTTTTTAGCCTCCATAATTTCCCTTGGGTGAGTGCTGGCTTCCAGTATATAGTTGCGTATTATTGTTACCTATACAATTTATTAACTATGTTAGGTTGCAAATTATCATTGCCGCTTTTGTATTTGAATCCCATCAAGTTCATGCTGCAATATCAGCAGCTGCCGTACTATTTGCAATTTACGAGAAAAAGTTTCAACAAGAGATCGTTGCATGTGCTAAGATTTTGATAGAATTAATTTTTCGAGAAAATGTGCATTAAATGTGTTGAGGTGTGAGATTGATTCTTAATGCTAATCATATGAATGAATTTTCATTTTTCTCTGCATTTCAGAAGTTCCAAAAGGATTCTTACTCAGCTAATATATTGTTTAAATAAAATGAAAATTATAACCATATACGAAATAAAAAAATGAAACAACGACATAATACTGGATTCATTTCCTCTTTCCCCACTAATTTTTGGGGCTGGGGGGGCGTTGAGGGGTAGTTCTCTTATTTTGTTGGCAGCATTATCCACATTATTTTGTCTTTGTTTGCACAAATACAAGTAAAATTAGGAATATTGGGTCATGGCTAGGCCCTGGGTGAGGAGAAAGGGAAAGGGAAAGGAGAGAAACTTATCCCAATCATACTACGTTACCAGGTTCTTAGTACTGTTTCTATAAGGCCCACATATGAGTTTGAGGTGGAGGGACCCCCATCTTTCACGACCCTGCTATGATATTACTTCGCTTTCCCTTACTGCTAGCAGACAGACAAAAAGATAGCTACTACCATAATCTCGAGCCTTTCTTTGGGCTACATGCCGTGTTTTGCGACACTAACCTCATTCGCCGAAACAAAAAGTTATAACATCATTTAAATATATTTTTCGTCTTCATGATTTAATTTTAATACACGAATAAAGACTAAAATATAAACTTTTAAACTATAAGAACTAAAATTGAAATTTAAGTATATTATAGAAAAAATATTTAATTTAAAGAAAGGGGTATAATAATTGGTGAGGCACTGGCAGATTACCATCTTGTTTGATACAGTGAAAATGAATGAAAGTAAGTACAAATGAGTGAGTGAAAATAAATTATAGACAAAATATTTAAACACTGTCGCGTATAGGGTGGGGCAAAATGACCGGGGAAGCACCGGCAGATTATTGACTTGTTTAATAATATAGTAAAAAATAAAAGAAGACAAGTGAAAATAAATATTAAAAAAAAAAGAGGAAAAGTTTTATTAAAAAAAAAAAGAATCGCAAAAATTTATTTTCTCTCAAGTAAGAGAAAATAAAAGAGAAATGATACTGTTGACTTGAAAAAAGTGCTCTGCGTGGTTAACACCAGTGTATCGTGTATCAACATATAACCAATTATGTTTTCAACATAACAATGTTATTCTCCCCCCTTACCCCTTTATTAATCTGTTTTCTCCCCTTCTCCTTATGTATTTGGTTTTGAGAAAATAAAAGGAGAGAATAAAATAAAATAGATGAAAAAAACATGAAAAATAGAATAGTTTGATTAAAAAATACAGTAAAATAGAAAAAAAAATTATTTGATAAATAAAAAATAAAAAATAACTGTTATTGAGAACATATTTTATTTATTTTATTGTTGTCATTATTACATTATTACACTTTGCAAGAATCCTATGTACAGGTAAGTCTGGTAGCGGTAGGTCTTTCAAAGAAATCGTCCAGACGAACAGATAGGTTTAGGTGATGAACAGTTGTTTAGGTGGAAGGCACGTTTTCACGCACATTATTGTTAGGATATTCGACACTGTATAATAGATGTAACATTGGACATTGGATGCCCACCGGATTTGGAATAGTGCAAAGTTGGCAAAGTATAGTGCGATAAGCAAATTAGAACCGATGAAGATTAGATATGATTTTGATTAATTGAATTCAAAACACGAATTCTGATCGTGAATCGTCCATCTTTATCCTCTAATTCATCCAACAGTTTTGAAGTTCTGATTTGTTGCTTGATCCTACCCTTTAAACACCACTTTAATATGAATTTTGTTAACACCCATCTGATCTAAAGTAACTAAAATAAAACAATTCTTTTAAAAACATCTACTTCATAAAAAAAAAAAACTTAATTTTTAGCAAAAAAACAAAATGTTATACTTTTAAAACTTTCAATCAACTTTCCTGGACGTAACTCAAATTTGTCCAATACAATAATAATAACAATAATAAATAGTTAGGAAAACGTGGCGTGATTTTGCCACAACTATTGGGTTTTGAAGGAGCTAAAATTTGAACGTGACTGGCTTATCAAGGGCCTCGTTGACTTTCACGTTTAAGTTATTGGTTACCTTGGAAAATCTTCCGATCATCCAATAATCCTCAGTAGTTAATCTAATAATTGATAGTACTAGTAGTGGGTGAAACGTTATAACTACTTTTTATCTTCACTCTCTCAATTTTTCCTATTAATATGTTTGAAAAAGAAAACCGAGTGCACCAAACAACAAAATCGTAGAAAAAATTAAAATGAAGATTAATATCAATAAAACAGAAAAGATAGAAGCAACTAGAATATTGAACATCTATTATGGTTTACTCATTACAGGAATTTCATTCTAACCTGTAAATTTTAATTTTCCCCTACTTAGGAAAATTGAAATAATCACTTAATGTCTACATCTTAAAGAAGCACCTTGTCGCACATAGGTTTGCAGCCTCATATTTTTAACTGAACCCAATAGTATAGTGTCAAATATCAGCAGGGCTTAATAATTTGAGTGTTACATGTATAACACCATATGTCCCCACCCCAATCAGATAATCCTATATACAACTAGACAAGGGGCAAACTTGGCCATCTCATATATTTACCCTATTATGAATCCCGACAAATAAACAATTTGCATAAGCAACAAAAAGTTTAGGACACGAAAGATGCGAACAAACACAAGCATCTTTCTATTGTGGGTATGCTTAGAGCTAGACTAGAAACATCTTTGAACTGTATTTACACTGTTACTCTGGGGCCCAAACCACTTCACAGGCTCCCCACACCACGTGGACTCTGTAACTGTCCCGTTTTTTATTTTCAATAAATTGGGAATCCCTTCACGTTATTAAATTAAATACTTAATTATATATAACTTAATACTCTCTCTCTCTCTCTCTCTCTTGATAGTACTGTACAAGTACACGCTGTAACCATATCAGTGATGATGTTAATCCCTTGGGACTTGATTTAGCAACACAAAAGAATAAAATGCATTTAAGAAAAGAAAAGAAAAAAAAAAAACGAGGAAGCTGTTTTTCTGAAGTGCTGAGAAGATATCGAAGATTTCAAGTTCCAAAACTAGAAACGGCTGCTGCTAGTGTGAATATAAACTGGAGTCAAGTTACTGCACAGGAAGCGTAAATAGTAAAATAAGTTGCTTGCAGAGTAGCCTTCAAATATTGTACACTGTTTATGAGCATCTACAGGGACGACAGGGAAGGAAGAAACCACCGAGTGGAATGGAAGATACAGTATGAAGTGATGGTAAAGCTTCCACAATTAACTTAAACGTCGATAGAAGAAGAAAATAATGATAACAACAATGATATCTATACACTTAATTTTAATTTTTTTTTTTTTTAATAAAAAGTAATAGAAATTTTACCTGGAAGAGACAGGGTTTAAGGCTCTAGCGAAGCCAGTAATAGCACCATAACCTTTGGAACTAAATCCCAAGCAGCCAAGTAAACCCTGCCTATAAGGCAAAAAGGTTTTCCTTCTCAACTCCTCTGCTTGCGCTCTGTTGGCTTTATAATGCAACTCGTGTGGCGACGTCGGCACGCGCCTCTTCCCGAGGCCATTGGTGGGCTTACCGGTGACCTTTTTGGACTTTTGCGGTCCAGACCCAGACACAGGCCCAGGCCCAGGCCCAGGCTCATTCCCCTGGTTTTGAGGTTTCTTGTCCTTGGCGGGGGAGAAGGAAATAGTGGACCAGAACTTATTGTTACTCCTTCCCTCGCTTTTGCTTCTGAGAAAATCCCTCAAGAAAACCCACCTCTTGGAACTTCTTCCACTTGCAGCCGAAACGGAAGGGGTCACGTTTTCCTTCTTTTCCGTTTTATCCTCGTTCACCACATCCTCGTTCTCTGTCCACTCTAAAGGCGTGTTCCTAAGAGGTGACAAGGACCTGGTCCTTCTCCGGAGGGACTTATCGCGCAACCTCAGATCTCTACCTCGTACATGCGCTTCAACTTGCTCGTTTTCTTCGTCCTCTTCTTCCTCGAGATCCAGCAAGGGAGCCAAAACCTGTGGCCGCTCCAAGTGAGTCGACAGCTTCATGGGCCGGATCTGACCGTTCAAGAACAACTCATCGGCCGAGCTCATCGAACCGGAACCATTAAACCCGGTCGAACCGAACCGGGCCGAGAACTCAAACTCGCAAGAAGAAGAGGAGTTTTTCTCGAATGAAGAAGAAGAAGAAGAAGCTGAATATGCCGAAGCAGCGGTTATGGTGAAGTGCATTGGGCTGGCCGGAGCGCTGTAGAAGAATCCGGCGGCGGCGATGGGTCCCCGGCCGGGGCTGGACGGGGCGCTGACGTAGGGAGTGGAGCACGTGCTGTCGATGTCTTCGAAGAGGGGAGGGTCTGGGTTTGCGGTTTCGCCATTATTGCGTGGGGTTTGGAGCTCCATTATTCTGTTCTCTCGTCCCGAGAGAGAGAAAGAGAAAGAAAAAGGTGCAAAGCCTGCAACTGCAACAACGACGAGTGCAGAAAAATAACGATAACAACAAATAAATATAACAATCTTAACAGAACACAACACAACACGTTCGAAAATTGCCCTTCCCACTCTTGTTTTATATCCTTCGATGCCATTGTGTGTGAAATTTTATTAAGTCAATTAGTTAGAAATTAAGTAGATAGTGTATAGACTTTTTTGCTAGAGGCCATAATAGTCCACGATAGAAATTAAGAAAATTCTGTTGGAGATAGTCAATACTGTTTAGACTATAATAGACCCAGAATAAAATAAAATAAAATTCTATTGTGATTTAATTATGTTCTGCTACGTTGAAACATCATTTATGAATTAAGGTTATGTATAATTTCTTAATATTTTTCTTTTATATTAGACATTTTTTTAAAATAGATAAAATTATCATTTTTATTTTTTTATGATTTCAGTTTTTATATTTAAAAAATTCATAATTTCTATTTAATTATCAATTTTGTATATATTTACTTATTTATTTATTTCATTTTTGTATTTTAATAAATTAAATTATTTTATGATGGTATTATAAATAATTTTTTATTTTTTAAGTTTAATTGATTAAAATAAAATAAATAAAACATATATAAAATTAATGATATAATCAAAATTAAAAAAAAATTAAAATATAAAAATTAAAATTTTGAAATGAAAAATAAGATAAATAAAATAATAAATCAAAAATATAAAAAAAAATCAAAATTACAATTTAATCTTCAGAACATAACTTAGCACTTGGAATCTCTACAGTCTTGTAGCCCCTTAGTGTAACATATAACCTTCCGTAATTAATTATATAAATATTCTTTTACTTTATTTTATAATAACTATTAGATGTAAATTCAATGACAACGGCAAAGATCACCATTGCAGAAATAGGACAGCTGTAGAGGATTCGAGTGTGGATTTATATGAATTAAAGTGAATAATCCTTTGAACGCAATTTTAATGATGTAATAGACTTTTGGTCGACAAACATACCATATAACTAAAATCTAATTAACACAAGTTGATCGCAAGACCCTTCTAACTCTTAATATCGACTGAGAGCTATTGCTCTAATACACTAAAATATTTCAATATCTTAAGAGTTGAGATGAAAAATGATTGTTTAAATACTTTTTAATTTTTATAAAATAAGATTTTTTTTTTATTTTTTTAATCTTTTAAGAATCTAAAATTTTTAATTTTAATTTTTATTTTTAAGTAATATTATTAACTTATGGCATAATAATAATTTTAATAATTTAATAATTTATTAAATTTTTATGAATAAGATAAGATTATTATTTTTAATTTTTTAATAAATAATTAATGA
>JAMLFT010010218.1:0-12051 GCA_026544285.1 Pachyrhizus erosus
TGTACTGTTGAAGGCATGAAGATAAGCTAGTGAAGATTGTTGAGTTTATTTGGGGAAGACTTGACAAGGACTTATTATCTATTATTGAATTTTTAGTTTGATTAGAAGCGCGTGTGGAATAAATTATTGAGTTAATTGAAGATCAATTAGGCAAAGGTTGTGTTGTAGGGATCTCGGGAAAGAGTGGACTGGGTAAAACAACCATCGTCAAAGTTGTCCACAATCAAATTAGTGGACGATTTACTAGTAGAAGTTTCATTGAAAATATTAGAGAAGTTTGTATTGATTGGCAACAACAACTTCTTTCAAATGTCCTAAGAACAAAGGTCAAGATTCATAGCATTTCAATGGGAAAAACTATAATCGAACAAAGACTTTGTTGAAAAAGAACTCTCATTATACTTGATGATGTGGATGAGTTTGGCCAATTAAAAGACCTATGTGGAAATTGTAAATGGATTAGTCAATGGAGGTGGAAACCTTTTTACGATTGAAGCAAACTCTGGGTTTGACAACACAAATACAACACACAAGTGATACCTGGTTTTGGTCTTAGAAGAGGAACTTCTTCAATCAAGAAACCAGTAATAGTATTTAAGAAATGGTAGTTGTTGGAATCTCTACTTCTCATTAGAGAGTCTAGAGATGGACGTCTCCTTCATCAATTCATGCAAATGTTGTTGCCAAAATTTGCATCCTTCCTCTTCATGAAACTCAGGATAAAGTTGTTGATGCATGTAAGCTTGTTGAAAGTAGTATATATGCTTCTCAAAGAAAACGTTTCTCTTAACAAGCATTTCAATCTCTAATGGTTCCTCAACCTTTTTCCTATTCAAGTCTATAATAGGCAACCTTAGAAAAATTCTATGAGAGTACACTTTGATCTAGGTTGACTCTTTAATGTACATACCTAGAGGGTAGGCAGCTAGTTAAGTATTCAACAACATCTGAGCTTTAATCACCCTAATCATCTTGATATCATCAACTAAAGGATAGAATCCAACAATGTTTAGGTGAATTGGACGAAAGTGCAAGTTGGCTTCTTTAATGATGAGCTCAAAATAAGCATAATCAATGTGGTTGTCCAAGCTCACTTCTATAGTAGTTGTAAACTCAACATCTTGAGTTTTCTTATGCTTCCTTGTTGGCTTCTCCTGTTTTAAGGCTTTGGGTATTGCAATAGCAATAACAATTATTTCTTCATTTTAAGCATGCTTTATTTTTTGTGTCTTCCTTTAGAGTCAAAGGAATTAGATGTTGAATCACCCTAGGGTGCCTATAAACAAGATCCTTCATCACATTCAGGTAGATCATTTGTTGAAATAATGAAGGTATTCACATATAGTGTTGAAAATTAAGTAGACGATTGAAACTAAAAACCTTCAACTTGGGCATACTCAAAAATTGGAGAGTGGTCAAACCTATATGTGGGAAAGTTCATTAGTGGACGTCCTGATCTATCTTCAATAGATAAACTGTATTTGGCATTCTCCTTGATGAAGAGAAGATGCCAATTATTCTTTACTTTTACCTAATTTTTAACCTTATCAATAAAAATAAGGCTGAAGAGGTGTTGATACTTGTGACTGATGCATAGTTGGTGATCCTTATTTGTTTGGTTGTATAGAGGTTACCTGACAGGAACCAAGAACAAGTGTTAAAGGTTGTTGGAAACCAAGTTCACTAGGGAGGAAGATGTTGAATATGCTGCTAAGTGGGGATGAGTACTAGTATGGTTAGTTTGGTTCGTGATATCCAATAAGAATTATGTTACCACCTTTGTTAACAATGATATTCCCATTTTCATCTATCACAAGAGTTCCAATTAGGGTAGTTGAGAAATGGGGATAAAAGTAAGATTGTTGGAGGACTCCTTGGGCTAAGGGTGTAGGCTAGTTGTTTATGGGTAAGGATTGTGTTTGGTTTTCTTTTTAGGCTTTTATTTGGGATGATAAGGGTGTTTTTGCTTCTGGTTGGGTGGTTTGTGTTTGGACAATAAATTTAGAGGAGGCTAATTGAGGTTACGGTTGAGATTAAGAGGGAGGTTGGCTTGGTTTTCTAATGGTAAGTTTTGGTCGTTGTTGGGTAGAGGATTTAAGAGGTACCTACATAGGTTTGACCAAATCACCAATGGTTATTTTAGACACTTGGCTCTTATCAACCACATGCTTGAATCGTTTAGTTCTCAAGGCTTTCCCAATAGGCATTTTGTTTACATCCTTATCAATTTTCTCAAAGTCAATTTATTCTTGAATAATCATCTTTCTTTTGACTAGTTTGGATGTTTGAGACTTTTTTTTTCTACTTCTTGGACGTAAAAGTCTCTTTATTGGGATTGGACAAAAGTTTCTTCCTTAGCTATTTGGAAGATCTAGTCCTTAGCCTGGATGCCTTAGCCTCAACTTCCAACTTTCCAATCTTTTTGTACAAATCAAAGAAGTCAAAGGTTTCTTCCTCCACTAAGTTGGGCTTTTGTTTCACCTTTTCTTCCTTTTTGTCCAGTACCACCTTCTTTGGGTTTTCAGGTACAATCTTCATATTTAACCCTAGCATCATTTGTCCAAGGTTAGTTTGTCTTAAAAAGATTCCTAAAGGATCCTATTCACTATAGCAACATAAGTAATATACTTGGACTCACTTCACCCTTTCATGTTCTTAGCAATGTTTATATAAATAGTGCGAGGAAGGTTAAATGGAAGTCCTTCCAACAAATGAAATAACACAAATATGTGGATGGGGGTGATGAAATCCTTTGACTCCACCTTGTGCATAATCGCCTTGTTTAGAATTTATTGAAATGATTTTCCTTCTCGACTAAGGTTGGAATAGGTCAAGCCTTCCCTATTCTTGTCTCACATCAACTAGTTTTCTGCTGCTTGAGATTCACTATAGAGAGAATCTCAATTTGTGCAAATACAACTTCATGTGCACTCAAAGCTAGTTGTGATGACCATAGTTTTAAGAGTAATTGACACTTATTTTCCCAAAACAAATCCTTGGATAACGCCTTTGTCTAAGAACTAATTTAACTTTTATTTTATAATAGTTTATTTATGGTTATGGTTAAAAGTTTTATAATCGAATATTATGAACTCCCTTAACATTTACATTGGCATCCACTTGGATTTTCACTATATTATTAATTTGATGTGATAGTCATGTGATAAACTATTTCTTTATACATTTTTTAGTAGTTTCACATCTATCAAAAAAGATAATTATGATGTAACATTTTATCAAAACTTATGTTTTTAGTCTTTCAAAATTTGTTTGTTTTTGCTTTTAGTCCCTTCCATTAACTTATTTTTGTTAAAATTTATGATTAATTAATTATTACTTTTACATAATTCATATTAATACCTTTGTTCCTATATATAAGAAATAAATACTTAATTCATTAATACCAATAAAATTAGTTAAGGCAGTTAATTTAATTAATGTTGTCACAAAGTTAAGTTTTATTTTAAAAGTACTATAATATTAATTGGTTAAAATAGTGGATAAATAATTATGATACTACTCATAATTCAATAAATAAGTTATTAATCAATAAGTATGAGTTATATTGTTAATAATTCAAAGAATACATAAAATTTTATGAAAAGAATAATGATATCTTATTAATAAACTTCACAATAAATTAGAGATATAAAAAGAAAACTGTTAAAAAGTGATCATATATTTTTTATAATTAAAAATAAAAAAAATGCTATCATTTAATTTTACTTATAAGAATGAAAGTAATATTATCTTATAGTAAGACAAGATTTTTTTCTCAAAATTTATTTTAACTAATAATTTATTAATTATAACTCCAGCTTATCAGTGTAGTTCTCATACCTCTTCCTTCATTGTTGTGTTTTCATAATTCAAGATATTTGAGATCTCATACCGAAAGAGTAGCAACTTAACCTCTTTGTTCACCCTTCACATAAACTGATTTTTTTTTTTTCATTTTTTGCTATTTTATTTTCCCCATCTACCATAAAATACATCTTAATTCAAATTGATTTCAATTCTTAAGACTACTTAAAAAGTCTTATTAATTTCATCACCTTGTTTTTGTTTTCCAAACGATCTTATGATAATTATTTTATTTTCATATTTATTTTAGTGTAATATACAAAATTAAGATAATTACATTATTTAGTATTACATTTAGGAAAAGGATGAAAAGATAGATAATCCAATTATTTTTAATACGAAAAGTTCTCTTAATTTCATTCGTAAAAAATTAGAAAACAAAGTAGCAGTCTGATCAAACATGATCACTATTGGACTAGCTTATACCAATTCCAGTTATGACACCAACTTCATTGGATCGAGTTTATAATACCCACATTTAATTTAAATTAAAAATTTACAGTATAAACTTTACAATTTCATTCTTGGATTATAAATGTAGAATATTAATATAAAATAAAAGTAATAATTAGTTAGTTATTGAGTGTAACAAGTTAATGGAAGAGACTATAAATACAAATAAATTTTTTTTAAGAGATTAAAACTAATAAAAAATATTTTAAGGAGCTAAAAACATAAAACATGATAAAATAAAATTTATTTTTATAATTTATTTTTTTTATAATTATAAAATTATTAAAAAAATATATTTAATTGCATATTTTATGATTCAATTTTTATTATTTCGTGAATTTTATCATCTAAATTTATTTTTGTTACAAATTTTATTATTTAATTTTTAATTTTTATAAATTATCAATATTGATGTGTGTTATAAAAAAATAAAATAATATAATTTTATTATCAAATTTTAGAAGACAACATCATTTTGTTATCATATAATGATAAAATATAAAAAATTAAAAATATGTTAATAAAATATGTACGATAAAATTTATAAAATAATAACAATATGATACTAAAATATACAATTAAATTAAATAATAAAAAATTATTTAGAAAATAATATTTTACCAGCCGGCTTCCTAGTAGTTCACATCACCACTTAAACAAGTTATAAACTAAAGATGTGGACAAAAGGTGTTTATGATTATTACTATCTCTTCTAATGATTGACTTCATTTCTCTATCTAAATCTGGCAGTAAAGAGCATCTCTCCTATTGCTTTCTCTTCTAATCGTTGTTGTATTAATTTTCTTCGATGGAATCCAAGTCTTCTTCATCATCTGAACACCAATGGATACACGATGTGTTCATAAATTTTAGGGGAGAAGACACTCGAAGGAATTTTGTTGCTCATCTTCATTCAGCCCTCTCAAATGCTGGAGTCAACGCTTTTCTTGACGACCAGAATCTAGTCAAGGGAACGGTTCTACACGAAAAATTATTACAAGCGATTGAAGGATCTCGAATATGTGTAGTTGTTTTCTCCAGAAACTACCCTAAATCTTCTTGGTGTCTTCACGAGTTGGAAAAAATGATTGAATGCAACAAAACTTATGGCCACATAGTTTTGCCCATATTTTACGATGTTGACCCATCCCATGTTCGTCATCAAACGAGTGATTTTGGACAAAATTTGAAAACATTTCAACGAATTTGGGGAGAATCTGTGTGGTCGAGGTGGAAAAGCGTACTCACCCAAGCTGCAAATTTCTCTGGTTGGAATGTGAGCAATCACAGGTACTTCAATCAATACTTTACATTCGGTTTTATTATTTTTTAGTTTATGTAATTATAATAACCTTTCATTTTAATTTTTATATTTTAAATTATTTTATAATTAGTAATTCTTTTTAATATATTTTAGTTCTCATTGAAACTGGATCGTGAGAAACAGTTAAAAAATTAAAACAGCCACCATTTAAAGAATTAAGATATTTTAAATTATAAACTTTTGTAGTTTCTTGCTTCTTTTATTTGATTGAATGAAGCATATTTTATGTTTAGGTTTAAATAAATTTTTCTTTGTAATATATTATTTTTTATCTATATTTCTTTTTTAATTGTCTATTTTGGTTTCGATTATTCTTCTATTTTAGTTTGTGGTGTTATCGATTCAGTCGTTAAACATTGTAATTTTTTTTTATAGATTTGTTTTATATTAAAATATTTTTATTTTAATATATGTTTTCTAGGAACTATAAGACTTATTTTTCTTTATTAATTATGTCAACAGTTAAAAATTTTTAACGTAAAAAATAAATTATAATAAGAGAGATAATATTTTAAGAAGACCATAATGAAAATAACTATCAGTGATTTCTGAAATATAAGATTTTTTAGTTTTAATTTATTATATATTTTTTTTTATTTTTAATTTTTTTATTAATTTTAGATTCTATTGTTAGACAATTCTTTTAATTTTATTTTCTTTTATCCTTTAAAAAATATGAATTTAAAAATATAATTTATTAAAAAATTACATATAACTATCTTATTAGTTTTATAATTTATTTCTAAAAAAAAAAAAATAATTTTAAAAAATCAGTTTAGAAAAACATAAAAAAAATGACTTCTTTTATTAAAAAATAATTTTTTTAAAAAGTAAACACAAACAAATGGAACTATATGTTATAAGGTATAAAAAATTATTTAAGTCTTAATCTTATTATATATATCTTTTATAATACATGACCATTCTTCCTGTTTTATAATTATTACTAAACTTGAAGGAACGAAGCTCAATTAGTGAAGGAAATTGTTGACGATATTCTCACAAAACTAGACAACGGTTTATTGTCTATTACTGAATTTCCTGTTGGATTAGAATCCAAGGTCCAAGAAGTGATTGGATTTATTGAAAATCAGTGCACAAAAGTTTGTATCATAGGGATATGGGGAATGGGAGGAATTGGTAAAACTACCACAGCTAAAGCCATCTACAATCAAATTCATCGTAGCTTCAAGAACAGAAGTTTCGTTCAAGATATTAGAGAAGTTTGTGAAACAAATCATAGAGGGCATGCTCATTTACAAGAACAACTTCTTTCAGATGTCCTTAAAACAAATGTTAGCATATATAGTGCTGGGATGGGAAGAGATATGGTCGAGAGCAAACTTTCTATAAGAAAGTCACTCGTTGTACTTGATGATGTGAATGAGTTTGACCAATTAAAAAACCTATGTGGAAATCGTAAATGGTTCGGTAAAGGAAGTGTAATAATCATTACAACTAGAGATGTACGCCTACTTAATAGACTTAAGGTTGATTATGTATATAAAGTAGAGGAAATGGACGAAAATGAGTCACTTGAACTTTTTAGCTGGCATGCTTTTGGAGAAGTAAAACCATTAGAAGACTTCAAGGAACTATCAAGAGAAGTGGTTGCTTATTGTGGAGGATTACCACTAGCTCTTGAAGTCCTTGGTTCATATTTAAGCGAGAGGATGAAGAAAGAGTGGAAAAGTGTATTGTCAAAACTTAAAAAAATTCCCAATGACCAAGTTCAAAAGAAATTAAGAATAAGTTTTGACGGTTTGTGTGATCACATGGAAAAGGATATATTTCTTGATATATGTTGCTTCTTTATTGGTAAAGATAGAGCCTATGTTACGGAGATACTAAACAGTTGTGGACTATATGCTGATATTGGAATAACAATTCTCATAGAGCGTAGCCTCATAAAAGTTGAAAAGAACAATAAACTCGGAATGCATGATTTGCTACGAGACATGGGAAGAGAAATAATTCGCAAAAGTTCAATAAAGAAACCTGGGAAGCGCAGTCGAGTGTGGTTTCATGAGGATGCACTTAATATATTGACAATGAACAGTGTAAGTACATTCTCTAAATACAATTATGCAATTTCAAAGTGTTTTCTTTTTCATTTGCAATGCATGTGTGGTTAGACTAAGGTTTAAGTATCACGTTTTAGTGAGCTAACAAAAGAGATTGCCAAATTTATTTTTCTTTTCTCTTATCATCCCAGGGGACCAAAGCTATTGAGGGATTGGCTATGAAATTGCATTTAACCAATAGAGATTGCCTCAACACTTCAGCTTTTAAGAAAATGAAGAGATTGAGATTATTGCAACTTGAGCATGTCCAACTCAAAGGAGATTATGGGTATCTTCCTAAGCCGCTGAGATGGATCTATTGGAAAAGATTTCCTTTAAACTATATACCCAACAACTTCTATATGGGAGGCATGGTTGCAATTGATTTAAAACACAGTAATCTTAGACTAGTTTGGAAAGAACCCCAGGTATATATTATATGACAATTTCTTTTAAAACTTAGCTCGGTTAAAATAATAATTGTTGTCATTACCCCTATTTCATTTTTCATTTTCTTATGTAATTTTTTTTCAAAAAAATAAAAAATAAAAAAAAATCTTGTTGCAGATTTTGTTGTGGGTGAAAATCCTCAATCTTAGTCATTCCAAGTACTTGAAAGAAACTCCTGACTTTTCAAAACTACCAAGTCTTCAAAAGCTCATTCTCAAAGATTGTCCAAGTTTGTGCAAAGTACACCAGTCCATTGGAGATCTCCGAAGTCTTCTATTGATAAATTTGAAGGACTGTACAAGCCTAAGCAATCTCCCAAGAGAGACATATAAATTGAAATCTTTGAAATCTCTCATCCTATCTGGTTGTTTGAATATTGACAAATTGGAAGAAGATATAGTACAAATGGAATCCTTAACAACTCTAATTGCTACAAATACTGCTGTGAAACAGGTGCCTTTTTCATTAGTAAGATCAAAAAGCATTGGATATATATCCCTATGTGGATATGAAGGATTATCACGTAATGTTTTTCCTTCTATCATTTGGTCTTGGATGTCACCAGCAATGAATCCCCTATCTCGTATTCATTCATTTAGTGGCACTTCATCATCTCTAGTTTCCATGGATATGCAGAAAAATAATTTGAGTGATCTAGCACCAATGCTTGACAGCCTTTCAAATCTTCGAAGTGTTTTGGTGAAATGTGACACAGAGATTGAACTATCTCAACAATTAAGGACAATCTTGTATGACGTATATGGTGTAAATTCCATTGAATTAGAAATTACATCATATACGTCACAAACTTCAAAGCATTCCTTGGAGTCTTATCTGATTGGCATTGGAAGTTATGAAAAAGTCTTCAACACTCTAAGGAAGAGCATATCCGAGGTTCCTTCTCTTTATCTTTATCGACTTACTTTTACTATTCATTTTCGTTGTTAATTATGAGAACATGAAATAATCCTAATGAAATATCCAAAGAAAACTTCAATACTCACCTTCTTTTAGCACATTTCCCACCTGTAATCACACGACCTCATTTAGAAATACTTTATTTTACTACACAATAAGACAAGTGATCATGCTCATTTTAAGCACTAGAAAATTGACTTCCACTTTCTTCATGTAATGCTTGCTTCAAATTTATTAAATTACAATTGATCGTATAAATTGAATGACCTGTATGACGTAAGCAAAAATGCACCCTAATGATATGTTGACTTTTACACAACAAAACAATTAACCTAATTTGTTTGAATTAATTACCAGAGCTATGTTCTAATTCATGCAATATGTTGTAAATTTTTTTAAAATGCCCATTTTGTAATTTGGAATGAAAAAAAATAATGATTTAAGAAGAAATTCCATATGAATAGCACAATTGCTTGAATGACTAAACTGTTTTTCTCATGCTACAGGGATTGGCAACCAGTAAGCCCTCTGATGTTTTTCTCCCTAGTGACAATCATCCTTATTGGTTAGCTCACATGGGTGAGGGATATTCAGTGAATTTCACTATGCCTGAGGATTGTTGCATAAAGGGGATGGCTTTATCTGTTGTTTATTTATCAACCCCTGAAAACACGCAGACTGAATGTCTTGTTAGTGTCTTAATGGTTAATTACACTAAGTGTACCATCCAGATATACAAGCAGGATACAGTAATTTCCTTTAATGATGTAGATTGGGAGAGCATAATGTCACATTTGGAATCTGGAGACAAGGTGGAGATTTTTGTGACTTTTGGACATGGATTGGTTGTCAAGAAGACAGCTGTCTATCTAATGTATGGTGAATCAATTGACAAGGAAATGGAGCCTTCTCTTGAGCCAAATAAAAATGCCTTTGTAGGATTCATAAAAAAAGTTGTATCCAGTAAGAATCAAGAGCAGTAGAGGTTTCAACCAATTTTTACTTGACATGCAAAAGTGATAGTCTAGGATTCCTTTTTACTGGAGAGGAGAGAATAACATGTTACATAGACATAAAGGTGTCTTTCATTAATAACGTTCATACAATCTTGTTAAGAGTTCATGTCCCAATGTGTCAGGCCTCATGATTGCTAGACATGGTGTGATGCAAGAGAATTATATGGCAAATATTTGGTGGATAACGTGTATTCTATCTACTGTTTTGAACAACCAACATTGGGTATTTACAGGGCTAGAATTTCTCAAATCTTTTTAATCCTCGAAGAGCATTGGTGGGCAGAACATGCTTTTATTTTTTCAGAAAATATTTGGTTGCTGCGAAAGTTGCTATAGATAAAATATAAAGATGATATTAAAGTGTGTGTGACAAGAGAAAGTTGCTGGGTATTGTTAATTTATTAGTATTATGTGTGTGAAATTTAGAAGATGGAAGAATTGCAAATACAAATATATGTTTGATTTTGCAAGGAAAATTTCCATACATGCAGGTGGATATATCTAATTTTTCCCAAGTTTTGGCCATGACCCTCTTTGTGGATCTAAGAATTTCAGCTGAGTATAGGATATAGCTCTAGCAGAATAATTGCTAAGCAAATGTTTTTCGGGTGGTTCAATTCTTTTAGTATTAGTTTCAAGAAATTATCGCATTCTTTTATCAATTTTGGGTGGTTTATTTTGTTGGCAATCCTGTATTTTATTAGTAAAATGGAAACTTTAATGCATAAATCAATGTTATAGGTTTTGAGTGTTAGTTATGTTAATGCTACTACATTCCAAAACCCGCAGAAGTGCTTTTGGGTTTGTTCATTCTGATTTTGTGTTTCACATGACATGTCCAAGTTGATAGGTGTTCATCCAGTTCAGGAAATAGCCGGTATTGTTGTATTCCATAACCCCTATCATTATTGGTCTTGTTTTAAAATATTATTATTTGATATTTTAATTTTATATAATATCAGAAGTCTTACATTATAGGAAACCTTTTTCTTAAAAAAATTAATAATGCCTAACATGTTGGTGTCTTATATTGAAATAATAATAATATTATTATTATTATTAGAAATATAATATAATAATTTCATTAATATAAAATTAATTATTAATATTAATAATATAATAAATATTTCACATACTAATCAATGTTAATATTAAAAATTATAAATATATTAATATGAATTTACATAAAAAAATTTAATATATAAATTATATTTTAGATTTCAAATAAATAAATTATGTTATGATATAACATTTTAATTTTTGATAATTTATTTTAAAATATATTGAAATTTAATTTGAAATAAAGATGAAAAATAGATTGAAACTTAAAAGAAATAAGTAGTTAAGAAAATTAAGTATACCGAAATAAAGATAAAGAAGAGTGATTTGAGATGATTGAAAAATATTTTTTTTTTAAATAGTGTATAAACCAAATTAAAATTGACATTAAAATTAAGAAATATATTTAAAAGGAATAAAAAATTAAATATTCAATAGATGAGTGAGATTAAGAAAAGACAATTGATTCGTGAGAATGATAATTTAGATTTACTATACAATTGTATAATATTATTTCAATGTTATAATATTAAATGCTCAATAATTTCTAAAAATGTTCTTGTTCGGAATGATGACTTAGATTTATAATATAAGAAAATATTTATTATTATCAATTGACACATAGATATTACTAAAAAATAAAAAATATTGTTTAATTTAACTTAATTTAATTCTTTCTATTTTTTTTAAAATATAAGAAGTTACATATTAAAGCACATAATTGTTTTTATTAGTAATACGTGTCATTAGCATATTGTTCCGAGTTTCCGATTGAGAGAACTTTGAGAAATTTTAACTTGTTATAAAAGAGATAAACTCATAATTATATATAAGATAGACTATAGGATATAAATATTTATTTTATATACTAAAATTTATTATAAATATATTTTAACACATAAAT
>JAMLFT010010219.1:0-12050 GCA_026544285.1 Pachyrhizus erosus
AAATAAGAAAATTTAAATCAGTAGAGGAAAATATAAATCAAATTATAGGATTTTTGAAAGAATTAAAAATATAAAATAAAATTTATAGAAATTAAAAACAAAAATTTGAAATTTATAAAATAATAACAATAATAATAGAAAAGGAAAGAAAGAAAGAAAAGGAGGAAATATAAGCACTCAACTCGAACCCACGGCCTCTAAATGAGGAGAAGGAGAAATGCAGCCCGTGCCAGCTGAGCTACCCACGTGGAGTAGCATTTTGAATAATATATAAAGATAAGTACTAAAACGCAAAGTATAAAGAAATAATAAAATGTGAAGTCAAAACTTGACATGGAAAGAGTTAAACCAAGGACCTAGCATGGGGTCTACTGTGTTAACCACTAGACCATGATGCTTTCGGTGCTTACAAGGCACCTTAAATTCTTGTTAACTTTTCTTAACCACCTGTAATCAATTAGTCCAAGCCACGTCAGTGTCTTCCATACCTTGTGCTCGTCTTTTCCCTCGAGACGAAGCTAAAGGAACTATCATGCCTCGAGCTCCGAAAGCTACCCAGCCTAGGTTCTAACGACGTAATATTTCCACCAAATGTGATGCCCATCACTTACGTTCCTTAAGCGCAAAGGAGGAAGGCTAACAAGAGCCTATAAATACATGACGGGATTCAAATCGAAAACCCAAAAACGTGAAATCCGAGTTACAAATTCTCCCCAACCTTTCACTCTTATGACCCCCCACCTATTTAGGAAGTTTCGAATTTACACAAGGAAAGTTTCTATCCAAAGGAATCAAAGAAATACTTACAGAATATAAAAGTAGTAGCCTTCGCAGGAGCATCGCCATGAACTCATCGAAGAGGTAGGAAGAGTCATTATTATTCAAAATTCTGATTCTAGAAACCTTAGGAATTGTTCGAATTTAATTTTTGGATAACTTTAACACTCTGAAACAAAGTTTAATTTACAAAGTCACCACGAGTTCTCAGTTTTAGAACTTTGAATTATTTCTGACTCCATTCATTTCAATCTAAGATAATAAACATCACTTGTGAGTAATATCACTTCAAGCATAATCAGGAGAAGGTGTGGACATAAATTAATTATAGAAATTGGATAAGAAAGCTTGAGTTCGAGAACTCAAGTTCTCTGGTATGAACTAGCTAGAGGTAGAAGATGACTCAGAAAGAAAATTACCAATTTGCCCCTATTTTGGGAAAAAGACCAAAATACCCCTAAGTTGTTTTCCTTCATTTCTATGTCTTTTCTGCTTATTTTAACCTCAAAATAAACCTAGTGATAGACCTATCCTTGTATTAGAGAATGAAAGAAATTTTTCTCAGAAACTCTAGTTAAAAACTAAAATTATTTTAACAATTCCAAAAATACCCCTAAGAAGAAAAATCAAGATTATTAATCTGTTTTAGTCAAAAACTAAAACGAAAATATAGGGTCCACTTATGAATATTCCTAGAACTATAAAATCACTTTTAAAATTTTAAAATCTTTAAAAATAAAATTATATTTTCAAAATGACCATTTTACCCCTAGGATATAAAAGTAAGTATTTTAGTCCCTTTTTGGTTGTTTTAACTTCTAGAAAATAGCCTAAATATCTTGTTACATAAGAGTAATATCTAATTTAAAATTTACGGGTAGGAATCTAAAATAAAGATTTATATAGGTAAATTTTTACAAAATGACCAAATTACCCCTACATTAGAAATTTAATTTTTCACTATTGGAACCTTCTAAAGCTCAAGAAAAACAAACTTATAATACATGAATAACTAAAAAAGATATTGTAAGTTGAAAGTGAGAAGACAAATACCAAAAGGTCATATTTTTAAAAAATGCCCATTTTACCCCTACCTTATTATCTGACATAAAAATGTATGATTAATTATTGTAAATTATGGATTATGCATTTTAATGTTTTTTGTGATTATATAAATGTGATTTAAATGATTCTACCATCTATAGAATGGAAATACACTTATTAACTGTCCATTAGTGACAAAAGTTATTGTTAAACCCTGTGATAGACTATGACTAAGATATACTCAAACAATGATAATACAATCTAAAATAATTGTGATATAAGAATGGATGATGTCCATTTAGAATCTTGACATGACATCAGTACCAATATAACAAGGAGTAGTAGGAATGATGGATGAAATAAGGAAGGAAGATTGAACTGAAAAATCCTATCGAGTGAGAATTAAGTCGGAGGATGCAATGGTTGACTACAGAAGGTACCAGAGGAATGTACACAGGCTCTGGTGAGACCTTCGGGGTAGATAAGGTGCCAAGTTGTGAACCGCTCGAAATAAAGAGGGTGTCACAAAACCGGTTTGGCGTCCTCCACAAAGTTGAGCATTACCAATATTCGGTTGATAGTACCCTAGATCGAGTACCAGACAGGGTATGTACTCTCGGTCATCAACCAACAACTTGCAAATTGGGTATTAAATGATACACTCATGTAAGTCCTCCTGAAGTTGGTAGTACAGGAGGCTATGAAGGGCCCAAAAACTATTAAAAGACTTATATAAGCACGAATATTGAGAAGAGAGTCTATGTTAGATAAGACTACTCTCTATGTTATGTATATCCCTGAATTGATGACTGACTCCTAGACCCCCCTCTCTCTTTCAGACTAAGTATGACTGACAAATTCCAAGCCCTTTTTCATCTAATGGTGTTGCTCTTAGAAGGGAGATGGACCTATGACAGGGTACGCCTGCTTCGCTTTCTAACCCACCAACATTATAGTACCTTGGCAGTTTCACCATGTATACTTACCAATAGTTCTTTTTCAGACCTCGCCACCCAAATTCTTGACTATACCAGCTAACCGAAGAAGGCCATAAACCCCTCAACGACCATAGTCATCAATGTGATCAGTTCAAGCTGGTAATATGAATCATAGAGAAGAATAACTAATGAAAAAAATCCATCTGAAGCTTTAGATTAAGACAAAAATAATTCACTGAAGAGTTTAGTTAGAAGCTTTTATTGCTAGTGTTTTGATGCATAACTTTTCTGCTCTGTGTGTAATATAGTAAGTACTTGAAATAAAAGTAATATAACGAGTTAGTTTATTGTTGAATTGTAATTTCCCAAAAAAACCAAGGTGTAAATTTTATCTGTGCAACAACTATTGAAATAAATTATATTAAATTAAAGTAAATAAAAAAGGGCATTACACACAACATAAGCAATATATCATTGTCCTCATGGCATATAAGTATGCGAGGAATCTTGGTAAAACTCGGCCAAGTGTGATAGGTTTTGTCGTGTGGCTTATCTAGCACTAACGATGTACTGTCAATGTCAGATGGAATTTGGTTTTGGTGCCTTAAGATATCATAAGAATTCTTGATGGTTGGGTTGTTGTTGAGGTGTTGGTAGAGTCATAAAAACTATAAGCAACACATCATTGCCATTATGGCATATAAGCATGCGTAATCTTGATCGATCTTGGTCAAGTAAGGTGATTGTTAGGGTGTGGCTAGTCTTCCTCCAACAATAACACATTGTGACCTTCATGGCATAAAAACGTGCGATGAATCTTGAATGAACCCAGTCAAGTAGGTGGGTTTTATGGCATGGTTTATTCTAGTTTCATTGATGTACTAGCAATGCTAAATAGGATCCTATTTTGGTTCATTTTGATATTTTAAGGATTCTAGGTGACTGGCCTATTGTTCAAAAGTAGTTTGAGTCACAACACAAACAACACATCGTTGTTGTTATGACATATAAGCATGCAGTGAATCTTGATCAAACCAGGTCAAGTGTGATTGGCTTTGTGACTTGGCTTATTCTAGCTTTGATGATGCATTGGCAATACTAAATAGGATCCGATTTTGGTACATTTTGATATTATAAGAATTATAAGCGGTTGGATTATTGTTGAGGTGTTGGTTGAGTCACAAGACAAGCAACACATTATTGCCTTTTTGGCATATAAGCATGCGGTGAATCTAGATTAAGCACAATCAAGTATGGTGGGCTTTATGGCATGGATTTATTTATATTCTCAAGCTTGGGTGTTTTTCTCATGTCCAATGACAACATTTGTAGCAAGGCAACATCTTTAGGAGAGCGCCTTGAGGAATGTTAGGGTCCTGCA
The DNA here is from genome assembly GCA_026544285.1 of Pachyrhizus erosus. NCBI lineage: Eukaryota > Viridiplantae > Streptophyta > Magnoliopsida > Fabales > Fabaceae > Pachyrhizus > Pachyrhizus erosus. Next base: position 4,141 of record JAMLFT010010219.1, read on the forward strand.
TCCTTTTGCAAGGTGCCTGATGTCCCTCATGATAATTTATTTAATCTCTTAAGGAAGGGCACAAACCCTCTTTGTTCCTATTGTGATTCCTTTTTTGATGTTGCTTATGTTCAACTGGACCCAGTAATGCCCTTATTTGGTTACTTATGTTGTGCCTAGTGATGCAGACGAGGCGTCACTTGATGTTTCCATTTGCTTGCTTACCTATATGGTAATGTGGGGTATGGTTCGTTTGGTGGTGTTAAGTCTAGTGAACATGAGGGTATGTGAGTAGTAATTTGGATGGTTTTAATGGTGGCTCCATGTTTGTGCATCGAACGATCAAACATGCATCCTCTTCATGGTCACCTGTTTAGCCTTCGTGGCTTTAGGTGTTCACGATTGGTTCCTTTGTTACCTACCTACTAAAAGGTATTCATGTGCCTGGTGTTAGTAACTCGTTCCATCGAGACCTCGTTTTGGGAAATACTGGAGGATTTTAAAGTAGCACATGTGGTTCATGTTAGTTAAGTATTGTCATGACTCCTAGAGTACCCATGTGGATATTGTTTTCTTAGATATGATGCATGTAGTGAACTTAAGTGGCTTTTTAGTGTCCCATTGGTTATGTATTTGTCTTGGATGCTTGTTTTGTCTACCATCATTGTTGACAATGTTTGTGTGTTAGCTGGATAGTTGTTAACGGATCCTACTTGGTTAATCCTGCCAGTAGTCATATGTTTGTCTCAAAGATTAAGCCATACATGTGTAAGTATGAACTAATTCAGACTATGAAACTACAAATTGCTCGTTAAAATAGTTGTAGTGTGTTTGATGGTATCTACTACTAGGATAACCGAAGTGATTCTAGAGCTAATATGTGCAACAAACCCCAACTTATGGAAGGGATTCATTTATTAGATAAAAGGTTGAAGTAGGCTCTGCTTATTGCTTTCATGATTCATGGTAACTCGTCAAATAGCATGGTGGCCTATCATTCATGGTGATTCGTCAGCAACACATCATTCAAATATCTGCCTTATCAACTTACGATGTAAGATAGTGGCCTACCATGATGGTGACAGATGAAGGAGAATTAGGGTTTGATTCTAGAGAGGGAGCTTAAGACATGGCTACCATATCCAAGGAAGACAATCAACACACAAGTTACCTAATCCTAACATGGGGAGGTCGTGATAATAAATAACAATATCGAGCTCATTAAGTCTAGTAATTTGAATTAGTATAATCTAAATCCCTTAACGAGGATCCATTGAAGGCTAAGCCTATTACCAATAGTCGCGATAATTCTAGCTCCAATAGCATATATTCAAGTTCTTATAGTTAAAAAGCTTGTAGTTGGACCTCGAGATAGGTTGATTAGCTACGTCTCATGTGCACTGATCGACTCATCTCTTCTGTCAATGATGCACTCCTAGCCTTAAGTGGTCAAGTTGGGCCTCTAGTGTTGTTACTTTGAATAAATTAGAATGTTCAAAGCAAGCCTATACTTTGAATACATTAGCACGAGATAACACCATAGGATTTTGATTCTATTGTGTTGGCCTTCGAGATCAAAGTAACTATTAACAGGGATAGTTAGGGGCATTTGTACTTCATAGTCAAAGATGAAATTCCCATATTTTCGAAAGAAGAACAACTACAAAAGCATTTGCCAATAATGTTTTCATTAATCAAGAACGAAATTTAGAGACTTAAAGATGATCATATACCTTCCTAGTTTCAACCATAAATGATGCTTACTAGGGATTAGTGGAAGTTTCTTTTAGGACTTCACTGACACCTTATGAGAAATCAAAAACTTTGGGCTCTAAGGAGTATGGTCACAAGGCTAAAACTTAAAGGAATTGGCGAAAGGGCTCCATTTTACGGCTTAATTTGACTCAACATGGGAAACCTTATCAGGTCCAAATATAGTAAGGATTGACCGACTGAGAGCTATTTCTTAATTTTGTGGGGGGTGATGCACGATTGTTCTTAGTTGGTGAAGCAATTTGTATAGTTAATTTCGTTAATGAAGGAGACCTCAACCTACTAAATAGTTATGTAGAGGTAACCATCCATAGCGAACTTCATAGAGGGACTATGGTCGCTTAGGCCACAAAAGTTTGAGGCAATAACAAGCTATGATGCCCTTAGATGGTATAGGTCGCGCACACACTACACTAATATATTCAATAACTTTATAGCCTTGGGCAACAAGACCAAGTAATTCTTTAAATTTCATTGTGTTAGGGATAAATCAATGTAATTGTTGGTCTTCAATGAAGAATTCCTAGTAAGCGCGAGTCATCAGCTCGTGTTGACTATGTCCCTGTCATTTGTACACACCACCCTTCATTCCTATTGATTGAATGATCCAATGAAGCGTTTGGATTGCAATGAAATGCGTGCTTCGCTGCTTGCAATGTTGTGAGAAGTCCACTCAACCTTATCATTTAGAGGAAGGAGAAGTCATAATAAGGTTTCCATAGCTGAACTTGTAGAAGGATCATTATTGACATCTCAAATCAAATTGACCGGCAAATTTGTGTTATCCACCAAGGGGTAGGTTGGCTTAGGACTGTACAACCTTGCATCCTGTCCTCCTCCCCTAGAGTTGTGATTCTCGTCGGCCCGAACATGGTGTCTCATGAGCATCGTCATGATACATTGTATAAAATGACTCTTAGCAACATATATGTTAACTCTAGCATTGATGAAGAACATAGTGAGATTGGATACTTGGTGTGAATTGCATAATCCCGTGAACCATCGCGTCTTTAACGTAAGTTGTGTCGAAAGCCATTAGGCTAAGGACAAGTCTTCTTGGGTGTCACAATAGGATGTTTGCTAACTTCTTGTGGGCACCGACTCGTGGTTGGTTGAAATTTTAGTTCATGCATATTATTTCATGATAAAATAGTGGATGGACAACATGTTCGACACCAATCACACATGACTCTATTAATTTTGGACTCTTTGACCCCTTGCGTTTGTGCATGCTCTCAATGAGACCTCAAGTTAGGCGGGGCTACCCACTGAGTTTAAGAATACCAATAAGTGGAGGAAAAGAAACTAACAAGGATTTCCTTAGTAACAGCGAGCGAATTGGGAAAATCCACCCAGAAAATTGATCATTTTTAGTATCTAAATTGTAGTTTGGAGAAGCGTTCTCAATGGTAGACCAACCCCAAGTTCCCTATAAAAGGGTGTCAAAAAGGGTGAAACCTTCATGCTGCTTAGACTCTATTGTACCACGTGTTGTTGTTGGCGTGTCGGGTTGTTTGGGAATGCATCCCCAATCGGGTGGCAAATTTGTTCAAGGCTTAATACTAGCAAGAGACCAATAGCGAACAAGTATTGCAAGAGAACGATGAAAAGGACTTTGAAAATAGAGTCAAAGAGTGCTTGAAATTGTTGGGAGGGAAGCGAATGGGGGCTAACGATGTGTCTCTATCAAATATGGAACAGTGTGAGCCAATCCACAAATTAACTCAAGACATTGACTAACATGGAATGCAATGAGGACCTAAACTTAGGTTGTTGATATGCTCATGAAGATGTCATCATCGTGATTGTGAATGGTAGCATGCACCTTTACATGCCTCGATACCTACATCCTATAGGCGTTGACCTATGGGCTTCCCATTTGGCCTGTCTTGAAATACGGACCAAGAAGTCTAACGTGCAAATCATTCATCTAACTTCAAATAGGGTTTAAAAGACTAATTGAACCATCTAGTAGCTGGTTCCCTATAAAGTTTCCCTCAAGATAACTGAAGCCCGCAAGCAAGTTCTATTTGGTAAAGTCAATCATTAGAGGCATCGAGGGCACAATGCCCTCAACCTATTCTCAAACTTTAAATAGGTAGGACAAAGTTGCTTTGTTGAGTTAGGCCACAAAATCAAGAGCTCTAAGTGGGTCATTGAGGTAAGTAGAATTGGCGATGCAATGTGAATCGGAAGCTAGGCTACGATGCCCAACTATGCGTTAACCTAGACCCCACAAAGGGTGTTGCTAGATTAAGACAACAAAATGGTGGTAAGGGAAGTCAAAATTCGCTAAGGAGAGTGTAATAACTCATCTACCAAATCAACTATCCTTAAAAATGGATGGTGCTAAAGCGTACTATCTATACCCAATCATCAAGGCAAGGACCAAGCCTCAATAAATTAGATGGCATGACGATCACTACAAAACCCAAGGTGTGAGCCTGGGCGACGTAGTTGTTGGTGTAGATCTTGGTGGTAGTAGCAAATATTCAAATGAGGACTTTGAAGGCCAAAGAGGGAAAAGATTCCATGTGAACGACACTTTCGCATGGGATAGTCAATTTTAAGGGATGAAGAAGCCCATTTAATAGTGCTCCAAGTGCTTACACCAAAAGAGATTTTGGTTAAAATTCTTGAATCGGGACGTGGCGATTGATGACAACATTAGGGAGTTTAGAGACGTCGATAGGGGCCCAAGGTAGAGGTATCTTTTATGTTGAACAGCCTGCCCACCATAGAAACGGCTCAACTAAAGGTAGGTTCTAGTGGTTGCAAAAGCATCACATGTCGCATGTTGTCTAATGCGCCTATAGCAATCCTTGAAAATCCAGAGGACCAAGTGCCTCTAATGTCCGTTATACTCATCACCGCATCGAGTCTCCAAGTTGAAGAACCTCTAGTTAATGGAACAATGTAGGCAAGGTAAGTTAGCAAAATGGACTCATAATCTCGAGAAAAGGATTGGCTCTAAGGGTTGGGCACTGGGGTCCCAATTCACAACCTATCGGTTGTTGGTGGACTACTCGAGCTGCTCCCGCAACGAGAGCAAGTCATCGTGTGCCTATCAGAAGATTGATTGGGAATGGGCCATTTGGGGCCGCTTCCCCAAGCCTTGAATAATCAACTCAAAATTGGTACAAACAATGGCAATCTGACTATTTAACTAAAACAAAGCATTGTAATGGTGTATGTAGATGTTGGCATAGTATGATTTTTGCCTAATGCTTTGAATGTCAAAGTGAAGAAATTCAACCAAATAAGGATAAATAGTGGGAGTAATTAAGACTCTCTTAATGTAGCCAAATGACTCATAATCTAATTAGTGACGCGCATGAATGGATTAACGAGATTCTCATTGTCCTTGTCTATTATCCAACAAAACAACATCTAAGGGAATGGACTTGGAAAAACCAGTGGAGAAAGAAAATCTTATTAACCTTGACTCTAGTCCGACTTTATGGAATGACTTGAGAGGTGTACGATAAATAAAAGCTGGAAAAAGAAAAGTGAAATACCACTAATTTTAAGGTTACTTTACTTATTCCATGAATCGAAGGTGGGGTGCTACCCCTTGATTTGGACCCATAGTCAACCTTGGCTAGTCGATTCGAGCAAAATACATTGTCAAGTGGGGAGTTTGGCTGGAGCGACACGTTTGTTAAAAGATAACACAAGTGTCCTAAGAGGAGCTTAACGAGAACATAATTCTTGTGTGGAACAAAAGGGTAAAAGCTTGTTTGATTCTAATTTCTAATACAAATACGAACCATGAAAGTGTGGCCTATCGATCCTCTAGTCCTTCAAAATTTGAAGTTAGAGGTGTTAGAAAAGTTATAACATGAATATCTAGGTTGTGGCAGCCAAGCCTTCATAACGACGTTGCTTTTAGATCCTTCAATGTCAGCTCTTCCTATAATTATGAAGCAGAATTCACCAAGTGTTAGATTGTTCACCCTCCAATAGGGAACGTGAGTTGGGTTTAAACCATCATGAGATAGGTTAGTTTTACCCTATTGATGATAGTGTCAAAATAGTAATTTAACCTAGGAGGAAAGTAATCCTTGATTCACACAATTGGTCATTGTACTTGGTTAAGAAACTAGTGGCACAAAGCTACCAAGCATTGGATTATAACTCAACACCTCTAACACAAAATTTGAGCTAAAAGTGATGCATGCATCCATTGTCCGTTTGCTGACAAGTAGTAAAGGGTCTCAAACCCCAGAGACATGTGCCATTGGTGATCCTTGTTAGGCAAATTAGCCTTGCGAAACACCTTAAAGTGCAATTACCATCAAGCTTCGGATAGAATCCTTTGCAAACAACTTAAATACGCGACAAGGTATTGTATGTGACACTATGGCCTTACTGCCACAATTCATTAAGATTCAGCCCTTGTCTCTTTGATTCACCCCTCCCACTTACTTACAAAATATTTCCTCGTTTATTCTTTAATCTTCAAAAATTACTTAATTAAGGAAAAAGAGACAACTATTCTTCAATGTACAAAAGTTTCATGTTGATTAAAATTTGATGCAAATTATTATATCAAAAACTATACCGAGGGCACATTGGGAGGTGATAAGTCAACATCTGGTGCAAATAACCAAACCAAAAACCGAACCATGTACACATTGGGTGATAATGAGTCAAATTTTGGCACAAATGATCAAACAAAAAACTGAACCATGTGCACATTGGGTGATGATGAGTCAAAATTTGGTGCAAATAATAGGACAAAAAATTAAACCATGGACATATTAGGTGGTGATGGGTCAAACTTTGGTACAAATGACCAAATTAAAAATAAATTATGGGCACATTAGGTGGTGATGAGTCAAACTTTAGTGCAAATGACTAAATCAAAAATTGATCCATGGACACATTGGGTAATGATGAGCCAAATTTTTGGTGCAAATAACGGGACCAAAAACTGAACCATGGGCACATTACATGGTGATGAGCCAAAATTTGGTGCAAAAGACCATGCCAAAAACTTAACCATGGACACATTAGGTGGGGATAAGTCAAATTTTAGTGCAAATGCCTAGATGAAAATTTGAATCATGGACACATTGGTTGGTGATGAGTAAAAGTTTAGTGCAAATGCCCAAACCAAAAAACTAAACCATGGACACATTGGGTGGTGATGAGCCAAAATTTGGTGAAAATGATCGGACCAAAAACTAAACCATGGCCACAATGTGTGGCGATTAGTGAAATTTTGGTGCAAATGACTACACCAAAAATCGAACCATGGGCACCATGGGTGATGAGCACTTGAACTATGGTGTGAATATGCATACCAAAAATTGAACCATGGACACATTGGGTTTTCATGAGTCAAATTTTGGTGCAAAAGATCAGATAAAAAATTAAACCATGGATACAATAGGTTGTAAGGAGACAAACTTTGGTGCAAATGTTTAGACTAGAGACTGAACCATGGGCACATAGGTGGTGATGAATCAAATTTTGGTGTAAATGACGAGACCAAAAATTGAACCATCAATACATTAGGTGGGGATGAGTCAAAATTTGGTACAAATGATCGAACCAAAGAATGAAGCATGGACACAACGGGTGTTGATGAGTCAAATTTTGTGCAAATAACCAAACCAAAAATTGAACCATAAGCACATTGAGTTGTGATGAGTCAAATTTTTGTGCAAATGATCGAACAAAAAACTGAACCATAGGCACCATGAGTGGTGATGAGTCAAATTTTGGTGCAAATGATTGGACCAAAAACTAAACCTTAGGCACATTAGGTGTGATTAGTCAAATTTTTGTGCACATAACCATACCAAAAACTAAACCATGGGCACCATGGGTTTTGATAAGTCAAATTCTAGTACAAATGACCGAACCAAAAATTGAACCATGAGCACATTGGATGGTGATGAGTCCAAAATTGATGCAAATGACCGAACCCAAAATTGAACCCTGGGCACATTCGATGCTAATAAGTCAAATTTTGGCGCAAACTGTAACATCCTACTTTTGATATAGTAAAATTATAATTTTAAAATTAGAAAATTTGTCTTTCTCCATTTAGAATTTTAAATTATATTAGAAAATATTATCTAGTAAATAATATGGAGAAAGAAAGAGAAATTTTAATTAGTTAATTTAACTAAGTTAAAAAAATAATA
>JAMLFT010010220.1:0-12050 GCA_026544285.1 Pachyrhizus erosus
GATAATTTATTAAATTATTATATTATTAAAAAAATTATTAATTAATTTAATATCATTAATTATTTTTAATAAATAAAAATTTAAAAATATATTTTTATTAAAATAAAAATTATATATAATTATTCAGTCTGTCTATCTAACGTATCTATCTAAGTAAGTAACATGCTATTACATTATTATTTAATAATAAAAATAAATAATTTCTTTTATAAAATTAAAATTTAAACAAAAATCTTTAATGCTTTATTTGATGTTGGAAAAGTTGACTGAAAAGTAAAAGAAGAAAGAGGAAGTAAGTAAACTTAAGTTGTTTGATAAGGTAAAAACAAAAAGATAAAATAATGTGTGGGATTCAAGTGAAAATATTTCATCTCAAATGCGCAAGGAAAAGAGAGAAAATACTGGTGTGTGCATTGCTTAACCAAGTCATCCCTCGTGCTGCTCATGGACTACTGCTGCCGCTTGTCTTCTTCATTCGTGGAGATGGTCATGTTCGTTCTTTTTCGTTTAGGCTTCATTAAGATTGTCTTCTTCATTTGTGTTGCTGCTGCAAGTCTTCATTAATGGTTGTGTGCTGCCACTACTACTTTTTGGATCGCAACTACATTGTTCTGCTTCTCCTTTATCATTTTGTGATGTTACTATTGTTTTGATAAAGAACCCACTGTGTTAGAAGACATATGAAATGATAGAGAATACCAACTTTTGAGGGGTAGAGTTTCATATCAGATACAAAGTCAATGTGCTAAAAAAAGTGAAAGGTATATAATTGGTTATACAAATTGTATAATTGATTTATGACAAATATATAATTAGTTATTTTATTAACATGTAAAAGATAAGAAAGTTTAAAATGATATTTTTATTAAACTAAATTCACTTATTTTCATTCTATTTCACTATATTTTTTAAATCAAATTATTTCTATTTTTATTTTATTTTCTTTTTCTTTTTCATTCTATTTCTTTTTTATTTTCTTATTTTACATGAATAAAAAGTTATTTAAATTTTTTATTATTATTATCTTTTTAATCAGTGTAATTAAGCCCCTGTCTCTCTTATGCGTCTTTAAAATATTTTTACAACTTTCCGTCTTTTGAGTCAGTTTTGGAACTGATTAATCTTTAATTGATGCTTAGTCATACATGATGTTTCTTGTCATTCCCCAATTATGTATTCTCTTATTCTTCTTTTCAACAGTTGACACAAAGTGGTTAAAATTGAGATCTTACCTAATATCAAAAAGGGAATGAAAACTTGTTATTCAAGAATTATAACTTGAATTACAAGATCCTACACTTTCCTAACTAAAACACTTATGTATAATACGTATTTTTTTATTACCATTATTTTTTAATGTATTTTATATTATTTTTTTAAAATTTTATTAATATTATTTAGTTTATTATATTATATCTTATAATTAAATAGTTTATTATATTTTTTTAATTGGTTATTGTTTTTGGCACCAATATGGAAAATGTGTTATAGGATTCTAGTGGTTATGGCTAAAGAGAGTAGGATTCATTTCATATACATATGGTCTCAGGAAAAGAATTATATACATATATATATAAAAGGTTTAGTGAGTGGTGTGATTTTCCTCGATCTAGACTATATGATTACATAGAAATAAATGCTGTGGTTGCAAATGTTGAATATGTGTTAATTTTAGTAAACTTTAAATTTTGGTCATGGTTAAATGTAAAAGCTAAAGGTTTTATTTTTCCTTATATGAATGGTTAATCAGTTGTATATTAGGTATGAAAGGCTTGTAGTGAGTACAACCTTTGTATAGTGTCCTCCGTGCCTCTATTTAATATAAGGTATTTTCTTGATAAAATAATATACATCCACCATGGGAGATGTGAGATTATTTATGTCACCCTTGTCTCAACACCTTTCTTTCAATGTAATTTATTATATGAAGTGTTGGACAAGGTTTATTTCATAGACTAATTGTAAAATTATAACAATTAATAAAAATGTTTTAAAATATTCAAAAAAGAAAATGATGGCAGCATTAAGAAGCCTTGGAATTTAAGAGTTGCCGTGTCCATCAGTCAAAAACAGAAAACTAACAGGAATAAATAGTAACTAATACAAGTAACCAACGAGTTAAATAACCTATTAAAACTAAAAGATAAGCACAACAAATGCTCCCTTCAAGAAACTGAAACACAACAAAAATAAGATAAGAGTTATGGCATATAAACCTTTCTATTTCATAAACATGCATTTAATTTAGTTACAATTTTTCTTCTTTTCTCTTTCTCTCTTAAAATACCTAGTAATACAAGGATATCAAAGAATTTTATCCCTAGATAAAAGTTGAATATAAAATAAAATATTCCATAATTTAAGCTGAAAACAAAGTAAACAATACAAGTAACTAATATTATGCAAGTCCAGTTTCCAATCCACGGAATGTATCATAGAGGGGTTGGTTTGATGTCTCTGGAAGAAAAAGAGCAAACACTCCTCCCATTATCCCACATGCTGCAAACACTGCAAAGGGTAACCAACCACCCAAAATCACCACAAAGGGTGCCAACATGGCTCCCATTTGAGCCGTTAGTGTAGTAAACCCAAGTGCTGTGTTCCTCACCACTGTTGGAAACAACTCTGTCGTGTAAATATACAACAAATTATAAGTCCCTGCCATTCCAGACACTGCCAAAACACCACACACCATTCTCACCACCTTCCACACCCCAACGTTTTTCATTAAACTTCCCATCAAACAAAAGAACCCACTAAACAACATTGTTGACACAGTCAATGGCTTCCTTCCAAACTTTCCCAAAAGAACCGCTGTTATGACAAACGCAGGCATCTCCCCCACGGCATTAAGCAACACGTTCAAGTATAGGTTGCTTTTCAAGTTCACCACGTTTAAGCTAAGACCGTAGTAAACAAGATCGCACAAGAAACAAAGCATCATCGCTATTAATAATCGTGCACGTGTGGTAGGGCAGCGAACAATGTCGACGATAGATCCAACACGTGCGCCTTTGTTTTCTAAGCCTTCATTCTTGGAATTTTGGTCATGTCTTGGGGTATCGTTGTTTACTTCTTCGTCAAGTGCGAGGAGAACGCCATCGGGAAGGTGCTTCCCGTTGGAAGAAGCAATGGTGGACATGAGCTTCATGGCCTCGCTTACTCTCCCGCGAATGAGGTACCATCTGGGGGACTCGAATAGAAAGGGAAGGACAAGGATGGTGTAGAGCAAAGAGGGGATGGAGGAGGCTATGTAGAGATAGCGCCATGTTTGGAAGATGTAAGCGATGCCAGAGAGAAGTGCAATGCCACCGGAGAAGAAGTAGAAGGTGCACATCCCAATTGCACCGCGCTTCTTGGGGCCGATTGGTTCAGATGCAAGAACGTAGGCGCAGAGACCAACGCCACCAGAGCTAAAACCTGTGAGGAGGCGAAAGACGACGTAGACCCAATAGTTAGGAGACAGTGCTGTTAAGCAGCCAAAGATAGCATTCAGGGCATTAGCCACTCCAAGGCTATGTTTCCTTCCCAGAAAGGAGTCTGATAGGTGCCCAAATACTCCACCACCTGAAATTACCAACAGAAATCTTTCTTAATTATATGAAAAAATCTTAAAATAATTAGTTTTTATATATTATTATAAGACTTAAATATTATTTTTAATTAATTTTTTTTATTTTTATTTTTATAACATTGTCTGCATCATTTTGTTTTACTATTTAAAACTCTTTAAAGACTAAAAGTAAAATAAAAAATTTATTAAAACCAAAAAATTTAAAACAATATTAGAAACTAAAATTAAAATTTATGAATTTATTGAAATTCAAAAATGTATTTAAATTTTATTATAAAATAATTTTATATTACCAATTAATTATAAATTATTATTGATATTCTTAATAATTTTAGTAATTCAAACATGATTGTCTTAGTAAAAAATATATGTAATATATATAAAATATAAAATATAAAATTATTATTAATATGATTCTAAAGAGAACATTATTTAAAAAAAAATTAGATAGTCAACCCTCTTACACTATTATTCTTATAGTATTTACATAATAATTTCTTGCCACAGTATTTACTCATAATATAACTCAACTACAATGTAATTATTATATTATTTCATTTAAAGGAAGTCTAAAAATTTGGCTAAATAGCTGATACTTTTATTAGATTACAACATCTAACAATTTTTGGTCCCTTTTACAACTAAGATAAATCACATGTTCTTTAACTGATTTGTTTTCTTGAAGTCACACAAAAGTGTGCTTGAATATTTTTATACGACCATTACTCTCATGGTCCCCAAATTATGCATACTATGATGAAGATGGCGAGAAGACAAGGCGAGCATTGACTTCGAAAAATAAAAAACTTTAAACGTAGATAAGAGATAGTGAACGAACCGATCATCCAGCCTACAAAGAACACGGCCCGGACCAACCCAACCTTAAACTTGTCACCACAAATCAAACCCCACTCCGACACGATGGTGCCGTGGCGGCCTCCGACCCACTCCCACGACCCCGGTTTGAGTTCACAGACGCTCGCCGCGGCGGCGTTGCAACTTGAACCAGCGTGGCAGCTCCAGTGGGGTTCATGATCGGAAAAAATCATGACCATGGTGTGAAAGCCTACAAAGACCCAAGAAAGGCTGGTGAGGACGAAGTGCTTGAGATGCCACTGCCCGAACTCGCAGCAGTACTGCCGGAGCATCTCGTCGATAGATATTTTCTTCACCGGCGACGAGAGGCCGTTGCTCCGGTGACCGGCTTCTATGGACAAAGCAGTGGGCATCTCGGCACTCGTCATTTTGGGTTTTCTCTGTTTCAGCTTGTTTATGTCGATGACATGGGAGGTCCTATTTATATTGTCAGTAGCACCATTCTTTTTTTTTTTTTTTTAATATTCTTAGATTAATTCTTAATGCTTTGATGAAAATTAAGATTGCATTATTTATTTGAAATTTCGCTGCATGTATAAAATTTAAATTAAATTGTGTTTGATAATTAGATTCGTTCATCGATTCACATTAAATTGTTTTAGCTTTACGAAAAAATTTAAAATTAAGTTTTATATATATATTAAATACTAAAAAATATCGTTTATAATAATTCTGTTGGATTGAAACAAGACTATCTGAAGTAAAAAAATATTTGTGATTAGTATTAAAAGTATTTTTTGAATAGTCTAAATTTTAATATTGGTTTCTTCAAATTTTAAATGCATTCCTTTTCAAATTCTTGAAAAAGAAAATAAATAAAATTTTATACATAATCAAGGAAAGAGACGGAATAGTTTCTTCACAAATTTGTCACAAAACCTTCATAAATTTAAAAATAAAAAAGAAATTGTATTTTAGTAAGGAAGTTATTTTCTAATCACAAATTCATCACAAAATAACGAGGAACATTACAAAACCTTCATGAGTTCATGACATAAGAATTCTTCATCATACTCATATCTCCTACTTAAGAACGAAGCCTACTACGAGCATTTAAATATTTATATTACCTGTCAAAATGGACATAATTGAACTCTAATATGGTAAAGCATACGTTTCATTGAGTTTACTATCAATTGTGTGATTTTAATTAGAATTTGACTATTTTTTAATCCAGGAGGGACTTAATCTTCCCTTTTCAAATCTTCCATCTAATTCACGACCAATTTCCTTTTAGATAGGTAGTAAGGAGAGCCACAAATTTGTCTTGCAAGTCGAGCAAACTACACATAGCATGGGCTCAACTTGATGAGCTATGTGAAAGATTATATTACTGCCAAACTTTTAAAATTGTTGCTTGTTAGATGACTAATCATAGAATTACATTAACCACAAATTCAGAAGTTACTCGGTAAAAAATATATTTACTAGTCAATTACAGTATAAGAAAATTTTAATTAATTCTCACTCTATTTAATGATATTAGGAAAAAATATTTAATTTTTTTTTTTATAAATAAACACTCTATACTTTAATTTTATAATAATTGATCCTTAAATTTTGTTGTATTTGTAAATAAACATCATAAATTTTTATTTCATTCTAATGAATCATTAAATTTTACTATTTTTACAAATAGACACCTTAATTTTAGTTTCATTTTAATTAATTTTTATAATTTATCTTTTTTATAAATATTTTTTAAAATTAAATTAGGATCAAACTAATAAAAAAATCTCTATCATTTATTTATTTTAAATTCTAATGATTTATTAGTTTTGTTTTTATATACTTTTTAAACAATAAAACATAATAAAATTTAGAATTAAAAATATCAAATAAAGACATTTGGGTAGTTTTTTATTTTCTTTTTTAAAATTTATATTTTATATATTTTAATATATGAAGACATAATTGTAACCAAAAAAAGAAATTAATGAATGATTGAGATTTAAAATAAATATTCCAACTCTAACTTGAATGAAATAATTGTTCATAAAAAATATAAATTTTATGAGTCAATTAAAATGTAATTAAAATTCAAGTGGATCTATTTATAAAAAAAATAAAATTTAAAGAACAATTGAAATAAAAAGAAAAGTTAATATCTATTTACAAACAAAATAAAGTCTAAAAGATCAATTGAAATAAAATTATAGTTTAAGATGTTTATTTGTAAAAAGAGATAAAGTTTAGAGAAGTTAAATACTTTTTTCTGATATTATTTTTAAAATATTCTTCATTTAACATAATAAATGAAGGCTATGTACAACACTTCAATAGGAAGTTGTATCCCAATGTTGTCAAGGTCTTATGTCTTTGACTCTAAAAGAAGAAACTAAAAATAAAAGAATTGTGAATGGAGACAAGTGATAATCATTGCAGAGAAAAGGTGTTTGACCAAGAAGCAAAACACACAAATCCTAAAGAGAAAAGCAACAACAACCTTGAACGACCAATTAAGTTCAACTTATTTGAAGGAAGAACTTGTCATTAAAACTTGCGCTTTTGTCTTTTCACCTAAGAATAATTGGATTTTTTTTTCCTTCTGTTGATCACATCAAGATGATATGCAAAACCAAGACGCAAACCTTGGTGTTTGAACAAGCAATAGTCTATCCACCAAGTTTGCACACCAAAGAAACCACTAAGATAAACATTTATCTAGTTAGAGTTTGCTTTGATTACCTATTGTTGACCTAAATAAAAAGAAGGGTGAAGCACCTAGGAATGATGTCATGCCAGCAAAATCAAGAGTTAGATTTTAGTAGTACATAACTCATTTCCAACAGGTTTATATGCAAAGATAACTGACTCAAGAGTTTGATGAAAAGGATGGACAAAAATTTTGACAACAATTATGTGAGTAAATCAAGGATATGTACACCTCGAATCTATCTATTAAAGAAAAATAGGAAATCCCAATTGCTATAGAAAGTTCATGGGCATTGCATTCAATACGCACTTATCATTTCACAAACACAATTTGTGGTTTCCTTGTTGATGAAGACATATCTCTTCTTCTACCAAAAATTGGTATTCTGTATATCTTGCTGAGAACTTTGGCCAATTAGGAGTTTGCTTCCATTGATGAAAGATTTCCACCATCAATAGCATCTCTTGTATTTTCTCCAAAGCCAATCAATGTACATGCCATCTGAACAACCACCAATTACACTTTCTCTTCCTCCTCCTCTTCTTCCTTCTACAATTGAAATTTCTATGATTGTTGCTTCATATACTTCAACTCTTATTGCTTTAATACCTTCATCTTCATTTTCAATGATTCAAGTTGAAAATATTATTGACATTAAGATTCAAACACATATGGACTGCCAATAGGTAAAGTTCATTGGGATGTTGATTGATCAATATTATTGATTTTACCTTCGACGTAAAAATTGTTAGTCTTTTGCTCTACTTCAACAATTGGTTCCCCAAATTACACAACAACAACAATAACAACAACTTCCAAATTTTGATCAACCTCCTACACAATGACAATGATGGCTTGCTTTATCTTTTGTCTTGTTTTTTGACGATGACAAAATGCAAAGAAAAAGAAAGTAAACTAGTATTATAGATAGGGAGAGTATTCTCTTGTAAATAGTTATTGATCAATTAGTTAATTGGAATGAGGGTTGTCTACTCATATCTTATCTTTATTTGCTCTGATAATTTTCTATTATTTTTTGTTTTGACATCTTTATTACATGTTTTGTTATTTATATGTATATCGAAATCAAGGGGAGTTTAATATCATGCATTACATATGTTATTTTGTTTTTAATCAAATTAGAATATTGTTTGTCAATATAAAAAAAAAAAGGATGTTGTTAGAACTAAAAACGTGAATAAACGTCAGACTTGGTAAAAATCTATAATTTTGATTGTAACAAAAATATTATAATTTGAGTTAACTAATAGTTTGTTAAGTTGTGATGATATGACTACATTCAAAAGTATAGACAAAGGTTGTGTTTCTCAAGATCAAATGTATTAAATTAAGCTAAAATAACAAGTGTCTAATGTGTTAAAACATTGGATATGCCTAGAAGCTTTTGATTAATATAACACGTCAAACTGCTTTCTACTTACACATTAATTATGTCTAAGTTTTTCTTATATGTTTTTGCATGCCTATGATAGTTGTTATTATAGTTCATATTCGTTTATATCATTGTTGTTGTTTTAATGTTTGAAATTTGAATAAATATTTAATAAAATGTAAAAGACATGGAGATAAGCATATTTTTAGATAAGAATAACCATCAGGACTTGAAGTTTGCCTAAGAAAAAAATACTAAAGTAGAAATGTTCATAAGAGCAATTGAACTACTACATGCTCAAAAAGCAAAAAAAAAAAAGGAAAAAAAACAAAAGAGAATGACATAAGCTAAACATCTAAAGTATTATGTTGTAAATAAGAGTCATGTATTTAATTAATGTCAGAAGAAAAAAGAACGTTGTGTCATAATATATATTTCTCTTTTCAAGCCTATATATACTAACATGCATAAAGATTGAGAAAAGTTGGAGACTCTTAATTAAAAATAATCTACTATGTCTTAAGTTTTTATATGTCCAAACATTTTGTAAGCATTTCATCTTGTGGTTGTTTTGTTATCATTTATTTATATCTTTAATTTTGCTAAATTGTTCTAATTTATGCCAAACTTTCATATCCTCATTATATGAATTGATTTTGTCTGTAAAGATCTTCTGAAAGTCAAGAGTTACTTTATAAAAAATAATAATTAAGGTACTTAATCAAATTGTATAGTCATAAGTGATAATAAAAAATATTTGGATTTGGTGAGCTATAAATGATTTATAAAGAATACTTATTTGTAATTGAATTTTTAGTTTATAGAATTCCTCTAAGATCTTATTAGTAACCAAATTTTTGGTTAGTAGAATTCTTTTGAGGTTTAGAAAGAATTGTATGTAAATCAAGAATTAAAATAAATCAATATAAAAATAAATGTTTTTTCTCATATTCTTTTTTCACTTTTAAACGTCCAAATCTTACATATTGTTTTAATCTCATTTTTTTAAAATGTTGCAAAAAAAATTTATAAAATTATCCACACTAATATGTCTTTTAATCCTTTAGATTATCTATCTAAAAACATTAAAATGGATAATTGAAAAATTTATATTAAATAAATCATGTACATATTAACCTTTTAATGAATTATAAATTACTTAATAAATTATTGTAATTCATCAATTATAATTTGAATAACAATTTGCTCAATCAGTTTATTAATTTTATACGATCGTTTATAAAGCCTCTCATACTAATTGATGCTTTCAAAGGGAAGTAACTAATTCAACCCATTTTATAATCTCAAGTTCTCGGCTTCGTTTCTAATGCAATATAAGCTCCTACTCTTTTTGATAATTAGTGTAACAAATTGATGTTAGTGATGTGCCAATTGTTTTGTGCTCATATAGCACTGCTTTAGGACTCGTGCAGACTACAAAAGGAAACTAAAGACTTTCAAATTTTAGCTACCAAGGACAATATTGATATTAAGCACTTAACTGCCAAAGTAATTAAACTATAACTGAGTTGAGTTGAAAGAAGCAGTGTTAATCAATAGAAACAAAATTAAACACATGTGTTGCAAAAGATTAAAGAAGTATTCGTAAAATTAGGTGGTAACTTAAAGAATAATAAAGAGTAATTAATGACTAGTTTTATGTGTTACGCAAAACTGAACTCCATGGCCGTTTTCTGGATGTCATTACACAGCGTGGTAGTTAGTAGGCTGGGTATTTGTTTTCATTATTCAGATTAAATCACGTCCTTCAGGGAATCCTATTTGTTGGTAATCTATCAGTAATGTTAAACATGTTTTTAACTCCAATTAATACTTTTTTAAAAAAAATAATCTTTTTAATTTTTTATTCTTTGTGTGCAAAATTTTATTAAGTTAACTATAGTCAGCACTACGCAATTCTACGAGTTCTTTTCAATTTTTTTATTTATAAAAATATGTTATATTTCATCTTTAATTCTAAAAATGAAAGAGTCGATTTAACATTGAGTGAGATTTAAAGTTAAATTTGAGAGTTTTTTTTTATATTTTAAATAAGAGAGTTACATATAGATCTTTTAGTTAATATATAGCAAATAGGTTTTGTTTGAGTTTAAAATTTCAATTTTAGTTGTTTTATCTATAAATTTATCTTAAAAATGAAAGATAAAAAGTAACGTTTTTTTTTTAAATCACACCTTAGGATATTTTATAAAAAAAAATTCTAAAAAGAGACAAATTATTTTTTAACGGTATTCAATTTTTAAAAATCTAATAATTGAGATTAGCTAATTCCTAAAATTATTATATTGAAAAAAATAAATGATAAAGATAAAAATAATTCAAAAAAATTAATGTTAAAATAACTTAATATTTCTCTTCTTTTTTTCTATATAGAAAGATTTTTTTAAAAAAATATAAGATAATTTTTTTAAAATTACTCTTAAAATAACTTATATATATATATATATATATATATATAGAAGTTTAATACAGTCATAGACACTTACTTTTACGTTATATACTATTTAATGAATTAGTGTTTTCACACGCGCGCATTAGATAGATTTACACACACACAATACTTTTACGCTATATAATATTTAATGAATTTTAATATGTTCACACACGCATATGCTCTTTCTTTTACGTTATACTATATTATATATTTGTGTGTCATGCAAGAATAAATTATGAAAAAAATACGTTTTTTGTGTATATATAAAATATATTTATATTTTTTTAAAAATATATTATTAAGAAATAATATAAAATTAGTTAAGTTAATAATAAAATTAGGTGACACTTATTTACAAAATAAAATAAATATTTAAATTTTAAATCTTAAATAATTGATTTAAAATGACTAAAAAATTATAAATTAAATCATAAAAATAATTTGTCTCAATAATATTTAACTAAACTCTAGTAAATTAATTTTTAAATTAATTACTTAAGTTTTTGTGATAATTTTTCTGAACAGCATAAAAAAATCATTAAAAAATATTAACAAAATTTAAATATGATAGATAAAATATATCACAAATAATAAAATATGAAAATTAAAAATATAAATAATGTTATTATATAATCATAAATTGATCAATATATTTTTTTATTATGGATAAGTTTTACAAAATAACTTAATATGATTCATTAAGTTAAATTAATATACAATTTGTATTATTATGATATATAAAACAAGATTTTATCTTTACAAGTCACACCATATAATAATCATTAATTTATATTTTCAATAATATTATTTTATTATTTATTTATTTTTAAAATTTATTTATTTATAATCTATTCTTTAGTATAATAATTATTTGATTATAAAATGGATACAATAATTTTAATTTAAACATAAAAGTTAAAATTACCAACTCATGTGAAAAAAAAAAACTTGATAAATAGATAAATATAAATATAAATAACATATATTATGCATAATGAATGTATTGTAATAAAAAAAATTATTAATGTCTCAATTTTATGCAGAAAATTACTTATTTTAGACATATTTTTTATATATAAAGATCGGAAGAGCACAC
>JAMLFT010010221.1:0-12047 GCA_026544285.1 Pachyrhizus erosus
AGTAAAAAATATATATATCAATTTTATTATATTGCCTTTCTAATTTTTATCATTCTTTAAACCCTAATATTTTTAAAATATCAAAATGTATAAAATACCATTGAAATTTGTATGAAATTAGGTATTTTAATTATTTTTACTATGTGATCTAGTATTTTATAAAATCTTATAATATTTTTTTTATAAAAATATTATATACTAAAAAAAGTTTTGAAATTCTCACTAAGACTAATATTCAATTATATTTAAGTTTTTAGTTTCTTTTTTTAAAATAATTTTTTTTGTTTCCTTTTAAAAATGTTAAATGAAAATCAAATTTAAATCCTCCTCATCAAGTTTAACATGTGTTATTAACTTAACTAGACCTATTAAGTATTTTTAATACGAAATATGTATAAATATTATAAATAATTAACTTAAAAAATGTAACTAAAAATTAAAAAAAAAAGTAAAATATTTTGATGAAGTGTGTTTATGTGATGATATATGTAGGCATTTCTTGGAAGGGCGTCCCCCACATGAATATCTATCTGGATTTGCTTCTTAGTGCTTTTATTAACGTGCTGAATGCTCGAATTGGCTTTTTTTGTCGTTATTAGTGGAATCTGGATACCTTGTAATATTCTCGTGATCCAAAGCAGTGTCACATTTTAAGTGATCATCACACCCCATAAAGTAATGCAACATTTTGATTCAAAGAAATTACATTTTCCTATTTTGTACAATAATATTCTGTAATCGTATAATTCAAAGAAATGTATTATCAATTAGACACAAAGGGTAAAAGGGCTGCGGCTTTTCACAGTTCTAGTGCAATCGACATCTGAATAATAAATTTGAGATATCAATTTTAATTTTTAAGAATTCACATTTTATTTATTTTTATTATAAAATTTAGTTTTTTATATCACCACATATATTATGAATTTCTATATTAAATCAAATTAATTATTTAAATACATTTTTTATAATTTCATTAATCAATATTATTCTTTTAATACATATTAAATATAATAAAATATTTGTAAATCATTATTAGAATAATTGGTTATTAATTATTAATATATATATATATATATATAAGAGATATTGACCTATTTTTGTATTTTAGTAATTACTCCTTATTTAATTATAATTGTTGTCGTAGATTTTTTTATTAAAATAAAAAAAAACTTATTTAATAGATAAAAGAAATAATAATTTTATTAAATTAACGTTAGTCTTAATTAATTTTATTTAATACAATATAATACAATAGTAATATTAAAAAAAGGAAAATATTAGCTATACATTATCTAGCATTTTCTTTCTAACACATCCAATGGACTCAATTAAATATTATAAAAAAATAACATATATCTTAAATATGAATTTATTCATTAATAGGAAAAATAAAATATTATTAAATGTACTTACTTTTTAATATAACTATAAATTTTACTTTGGCAATGTTTGCATTCTTGAACTCAAGAAGTTTGCATAATCGAATTAAAATACATATAAAAAATAAGATTAATAATAATTCTAACTAAATAACTCATTTATATTTTATTAAAGAAATTAAACATAATCTATTTGAATTTCTATAAAATAAATTATTTTTTAGAGAAACTTAGTATAAAAATGAAAATCAATTGATTAAGCTGAATTATTTTAAATATTTTATTTAAAACTAACTAAAATTATAAATTTAACTCAAAATAAAAACAATAATTTCCTCTTTAAGCCCTAGAATCTCATCTTATAGAATACTTCTAATTTTATCAAATTTTCATTAAATTAATCATTTTTATTTTTTAAGGTTTAGAAAAAAAACTGACAACGTGATCATAAGGGTGCATTGCACGGGCTTATTTATTAATTTATTTTTTAAAAAGTTTCAACTTAAATATTTTTCATTCCTTTATTAAAATTTTAAAAATCTTATAACTTGATTATTAAATTTATGATTGAGTTTTTATAATTAAAACAAAAGTAAAATAAAAAAGAGCTAAGATTTAAATAAGAGAATCAATTGAATTTTTTATTTAAATCTTTAACATTTTTTAAACACAAATACTTAGTAATTCTTAAAATTATTTGTGAAGCACTACATTTATCTAAATAATTAAAAACACTATTTATAATATATTTTTAAGAGTTTAATATAACAATTAAAATAAAAATTTGAATACAAAGAAGATTAATAAGATTTGATATCTTAAAATTTATTTATAATTTTATTTATTTTTTTATTTATGATAAAATTATTTTAAAAACAATAATTATAAATTTAATTTAACAAAAATTTTATTATTAATATATAATAGAATTATCCATTGTGATGCATGAGGTTAATTTGATGATTTTTTTTAATTTATTAAAGTTAAAATATTTTCAATGACTTTAATAAAATTGAAAAACATTTCAAATAATGTTAAATTTATATGAATGATGCTAATTCTATCATTCATTCATCAATAGTTACAAATTTACTTTTCTCTAATTAACAAATTTACTTGGCATGCTACAAAAATAACTACTTAGGGATTCATTAGAATGGAAGTGCTTAAACATAACATGAGTCAATAAAAGCTAGAGTAATAATATGGAAATTTAAGCCTTTATAATATTATTATTGTAAAAAACTTCAACAATTAAGTAACTATTTATCAATTAAGTAGAAAAGGTCTATAAAATTAAAATCTAAATTATATAAATTAATTAATTATAAAAACATACATGTGAACATGTCTTACTTCACATTTCGTTATAGAATATAATATATGTCTCAAGAAGTAAAAATTCCAATAGCCTTTTTTTTGTTATGAATTTATTAAAATGTAATAGATTTTATAATCAATAAAATGTTGTGAGTATTATTCAACTTACGTGCAAGAAAAGGTTATCCATCACACTAATCACACAAAATGCAACAAAAGCTGTATATGTAAAAAAAAATAATACCTACCACCAATTTGCATTAAAAATCACAAAAGAGACAGATAATAATAAATAAATAAAAGGTAAACTTATTCCTTGTTGTATGTACAAATAGCTTTTTATTAATTTATGCAAAATCACCTCAAATCAATATTATCATCATAGTTTTTTTTAAAAACAGAAAATAATGTTACATATGCACATAAGAAAATTAAGCATATCAATTTATATATTCTAACGTAGCAGCATAAAAGAAAAATAAGTAATTAGAAAAATAGTAAAAAGAAATTATAAAAAGAGAAGGGACAAAGCTATATGTGTATATGGATAAAAAAAAATTGCAACCTTTTATTATATAAAATGATCTAAATATGGAAAAATGATTAAAATAATACTTTAAAAAACTACCCAAATTCAAGATTAAAAGAAAAATAGAAACAATATTTAATAAAAATAATATTACAAAAAATGTATAAAAGATATAAATAGAAAAGGAGAGAAATACGTTCAATAATATGCTTAATTAAATTTTCAAAGAAGAAAAAAAGAATAGTACCATATTAAAAGAAGAAGAAAAAAAGAGAGGAACAAACATATAAATGAAAAAAATATTAAAAAGACTTCAAATAAATCTAAAATATAATTTTAATTATTATTTTTTGGCTGGATTCAACAAATACAATAAATAGATAGAAACAAATCAAATAAAAAGAAAAAAAAAACACACAAAATACTCAATCGTTTATAAAGCAAAATTTCATTGAAAAAAAATAACATACCTATTTTTTGGAACCAAACATGGACCATGAATTTTTTTTATACAATGTATTAAAAATGAAAAAAAAAAAAAAAAGCTTTGTATTAACAATCAAAAATGAAAATAATAAATAAATCATTGAAAAAATTAATTAAAGCAAAAATCTAAATTATATATGGATGTAGTTTTGAAAATAAAGTCGGTGTTGTCATTTTCAGAAAAGAATGATAAAAAGAATATTGTATTAGAAGAGGATAAAGAAAAACTTTTATAGACACATCCAAAATAATTTTTTCAAAGAAGGATAAAATATTTTTAGAGATAAAGGAAAAGAACATATCTTTTTTTGAAACCAACCACATGTTGCAAATTTTTATATATAAGGTACCAAAATAAAAATAACTTCATGCAAATATAAATAAGTCAAAAAGCTAAGCAAAAAATTAGAAAAAAAAATGAAAATTTGGATGAACCAAATACAAGTTGTCATTTTTATTTAAAAATATATGTGCGTGTGTGTATACAGGCCATATTAAAAGTAGAAAAAGAGAGAAACTTTTGTATTTAGAAAACACATTTTTTTAGAGAAGAAGAAAATATGAATAATGCATTCTTTATACAAAAAAAATTTTCATAAAAGAAGAAAAAGATAGAAATTGACACAATCATACAAAAAGCAATTTGTCTATAAAATTAGTAAAATATCATACCTTTTTCAATATAAATGAAACGCTTTTGGAGAAAATTCCAAATACTTTATATGAAGAAAGATTATCTGCTAAATTTAAAAGAAGATATGTGTTTAACATAAAGATTATCACATACAAATAAGTTGTTCCCACTAAAACTGATTATAGAAAGGATGAGTCACAGTAAATTGAATAAAAGGTTTGAAATTTAAAACGTCTGGATTATGTTAAATTTAATTTGGTTTTAAATGAAAATGAAAGAAATTTATTTAATTACATTATATTAAGTTGATTTTAAGAGGAATAACAATTAAACTGACTTTGCAATTTTATTTTGGGAGACAAAAATTTGGTTATTACTTTAAATAATGCTAATTAAATGTAAAAGAAATAGTGCTAATTAAATATTAAAATATTTATCCATGTATTTGAATATAATATATTCTTTTTAAGTTTGATTTCCTTATTTACTATATTAATGTAAAAAATAACTTATTTATTTGCTTCAATTAATTATTAAAGTATTTCTTTATTTCCTTAAATAATACTTCGTTGGCATAATAATATAATATATTCAAACTGTAAAACACATATAAAATTTGTATTGATTTCATTTACCTAATTTACATTGTTTTTATGTATGATTTTCTCCAATTAATAGATTGTTTGAAACATGATTTTTATTATTTTCCGTCAACAATTTATATTTACATTTTTATGTCTTATGTTTAAGTGAAAATTTACTTTGGACAAGCACTTTGGGGGAGATTTCCCAACGTCTAACTTCTAGTTATAAGAGATATCCTTTTAATATCTTTATAAATAATAATATATAATATATTACTATTAATATATAATTATTAATACATTGCAAATGTATTAATATATGATTATTAATATACCGACTTATAATTATATTAAATAATAAATTTAATTAATTTTTTATTTTTAACTAACATGTATTGACTCGTATTTAAATTATTTAAATAATAATAAGAATAACAATAATAATAATAATAATAATAATAATAATAATAATAATAATATGCATAATAAATAGATTGCTATAAAATGTCAAAAATAACTTTATTTGAACGAAAAATTTAATATACCAATTTATATATATATATATATTGTGGGTATAAATAAAAAAGTTAATTAATATTATATTAAAAAATTATAATAAAAATTATTTTGAGATAATTTTTATTTCTTACATTGTAATTAAAATGGAATTGAGAAAGTATTGAGTAAATGCCAACAAAATCATAAACAAATTTTTCGGTTTTCTTTTTTATAATAAAAGCTAATATAGATATTTTTCTGTAAAGTTTAATACAACATTTTCTTGTACTCAAATCATAAACAAATTAAATTAGTAAAAAAAAACTATAGTCAAAATCCCCCCTAATGCAGTTTAATGTGTGTGTATACATATGTAAATGTAGTATATGAAAAAAGTATTATTTTAATCTCACAATATATGTAGTACATACATATTGCAGTAAGAGAAGATGATTTTTTTTTTTAAAACCATTGCAACTTAAAAATAACAGACAGAATTCAATTAACAATGTCTATCAAAATTTAAAGATAATTATTTGATAAATAAATAAAAAATCCAATATCAATGCCAAAGGCCTAACTAGCTTTCCCTACTGATTTGATCTCTGTCACTCACTACAGGCATCATAATAAATCATTCTATATGCATCTTAAACTTCTTAGGGACTTAGGAGTCCGTTTGTCTATCATGTTTCACTACAGTCTGATGGGAAATGAAGTTTGAATATATGTAGATTTCTCGTGATTCTTTCAGATTCCAAATCCAACACCTAAATTTTTATTGGCTTCTTCTTAACTTTTTTTTTTTTTTTTTTGTCAAAATAGACTTTTAAATTTCTTTACACAGAAAACTGACTAAGCTTGGGATACGGCAAAGACAACATGATACGTTGCTGAAGAAGACAAAAGGAGAATGCTATTGAGAAAGAAATTCATATTGTTATTTGCAACAAAGGTTATTTTTTTACCACTTATTTATATGTACGTCTCTATATGTGTGTGTGTTTATTTTTTATGAAAAATATAAAAAAATCACCTTTCTTCATTTTCTCTTATTAAGAGGAAGATACAGAACATTAATATAAAAAATACGATGCAGGAATTACATTTTTTTAGTTACAACAAGTGGTTTCATGCTACTAACGTCTCGCACTTTTTTTTCTTCTTCCTGTTTTCTTCGAAAATTTTCTGAAGTCCTAAACGATTTACACGTAAAATCTCTCTAAAGAGATACGTACATCCCTGAATTTGTACCGTGGGTTTTTGACAATCGTAAAACAATATAACACTGTGTATCATACTTTCATAGTTTCATAGGTGGAAATGTGAATTTCTTTTGTATAATTCTAGTGTTATGTGAAGAATCTAATCTCTTAAAAAAAGTTGATTTATAGACAATGTCTTTTTTAAAGAAAAATTTAAATAAAGTGGATGATACTCCGGTTTAAAATAGACAAAGTTTTTAAATTTAAAGAACACTTATAAAAATATTTACATTTATTTCATCTCAATGAAAAAAGCATGAGAATTTAAACTTATAACTTATTATATGCAAAACTCTGTCTTATTTTACTTTACACAATGTTATTTACACTAACAAGTGGTAAATTTAACCAATATAAAAATTTTAATACTAGAAAAAAAAAACTCATTAAAAGAGGTATTCAACTATCTTAATATCTTCTTTTTAAAAAAAATTCTTAATATTTTATTTTAAATAAAATTGTCTTTTATAAAAGATTTTTTCTTTTTTTAGATCATTATTATTTTATATGACTAACAATCTTATTCAAATTAAATAGGATTATCATAAACAATATAATTCTTTATGTGAACATTTGATATTATTATATAACTATTAATTAAGCTATAATAACTCGACATAAGTTGATTTACATCTTTCGCAATAGATATCTACTGTGTATATTGAAAAATTGACACTGCTTTGATCAATTATTTTTATTTTTATTTTTACTAGGGTTTGTAAACAATTCGGTTTTCCCTTTATGCAGAGTCATATCAAAACTTTATGCCCAAAACTTGTAACAACGTTGAAATTGATCGAGTATAGTGAGAATTATTTTTGTCCCATCCGTGGATCCCGACATTAATTAACAAGTTTTTGTACATTATATAGGTATTTACAAATTAGTCCTATATTCTTTTGCATTGAAATCAAATTGTTTTCAAGGGTCTTTTACTGGTTTATTAAAACGTGTTGAACTTAATTAGAAGTAGGTTAAGCTAAATCACGATAAAAAAAATGTAAGAAGCTTGTTGTTTTTATTAATTGATTAATGTCTTATCACATTTGTTACCTATAATCACTTTGCTTTGCTTTATGAGTTGTGACACGTTTAGTGATACTGATTGATTCACTGTAGTGTTGAACCACTCTATATGTGGGTTAAAGTACGTACCCTTTACACTCTTTTTAATTCTTGCTTCATAAAAAAATATATAAATATATAGGAGAAATGTAAATAATTAAATTTAAAAATATTTTATAAGATATTGATTTAATTGGTAAAATAATTTTATTGTAGTAAAAAATATAAATTGTAATATAAAAATGTAAACATTTGAAATTTGAAAATCTTAAAAATTAATGCAATAGATAAAATGTTATTTTAATACAATTAATAAATACCTGTTTATGTTTAATGAAGATTCAAAAATTAAATATCAATTAAAAATTAAAAAAAAAACTTAAAATATCATTTGGTTGGATAAGTAGTTAAAAATAAAATGTTTATTTAATTTGATATACAAGCTCATAAGACATCTGCCACAAAACAAAAAGACATGTCACTATGAAATAAAATACTGATTCTTCAGAATGATAATTCGTATATTATAATATATAAATACAAAATCATTTTAGAAATTATACATGATCAAATATAATGTCATCACAAGTTGAAAATTAAATGGTAGGTAATTTTCTTCCGTAAGTTGATTACGTTGGATATCATCTTCAGGTATCACTATTTACACTTTGTTTAGGAAAAAAAAAGTATGTATTAATTGAGAGAAATAATAATTTATGTATAAAAAAACCTTATGTAGTAACAATATAAACAATAAGATAGGTTTATTAATTGTTATGATAATCACTTTAAAAATTATAGTATCTATTACAATTCTTCATTCACTATATTTTATACTTACAATAAATTAAACTCTAATTAGGATGTATATTTTTTTTGTATCATAATAAGTGTTATGTAAAAATAAAAATAAATATTAAAATAAGTATTATTTTAATTTGTTCAATCTAATATTAATATATAATTAACGATAAGGTTAATATTATAAAATTATTTCTCTTTTTTATGTATTTCATTATAAAAAATAATGAGACATACTTGTTATGAAATGAAAAAAAAAAAAAAGTAATATTTATGTCATTTAATATTATAAAAAAATTACACAAAGACAGTAAGTATTGCTATTATATATGGGGACACTAGGTGAGTGAAGCACCCAGCAAGAGCAACAAGCATGAGTGCATCTAAAAACCCTATTGATGACGCCAGTGGCACTGAGGGTAAAGCTTCTTCTTCCTCACATTCCTCATCAACAACGTTAAAACTATTCGGTTTCCCAATAACCCAAGCTGCTAATGAAGATATTCACATGCCAGTTACAGCTAGTAGTACCAACATTATTCCTCATTGCACTTACAAAAGATTCAAGTGTCATTTCTGCTACCGTGAATTTGCCAATTCTCAAGCCCTTGGTGGCCACCAAAATGCCCACAAGAGAGAACGCAAAAAAGCCGCCTTCTCACCCTTGGGATACCTTCATCATCACCATCATCAACGGTTCACAGAACCTTCTCCAATCGTGGTTCCTCATGGAGGCTCAGGACCGTTGGTTCGTCCACGTGGAGGAGGACCGTGGCTCTCGTGGGATGCTGATGAGGGGCCTCACCATCAGGTTCTGTTTGTGAGACCAATGGGTGCAAGCATGGGACTACAGAAGAATAGTAGTGATGGTGATGGTGACGGTGGTGATGTTGATCTTAACTTGAGTTTGGCTAACACAGCTTCCAATTCCAGGGACAAGGAATTGACCAGGTGGAGAACTTGAATTTAGACCAAAACCATGCCCTTTCTACCCAATACTACTTTTGTTCCCCTCGTGCTTATCCTTTTCACTAGGAAAATTGCAAGATAGGGATGGATTTTGGCTCCCAACCCAACACAATACATCGTACTTATTTACACAGCTCTCTAGGTACACATCTAATAATTCTTCATATTTTGTTCTTATTATAAGGGAAGGGATATCTCAAGCTTATGCAATATTAATTGCTCGTGTATTGGGGGTATATATGTATGTGTATTAATATTCTACTATCTTTTTGTCAATAAATAACGATCATTTGGGAATCAGTATTTGTTTCAATTTCAAATTATAATTCTTTTTATTTGATAAGGAAAGAGATTCATGTATGCATTTTGGTGATGGCACGATATTTATGACACGTTGTTTGCTAGCTTGCTGCCTTTTGACAAAATTGGCAAGAAAATCAACTAGTTGTTGCTTGTTGCAAGACTTTGTTTAGTGATTGAGAATCATGTTTGCATTTCTTTTCTTTACCTTTACATATATGATGCTACGATATGTAAGACATGTTTCCTTTTTGAACCCAAATACGAACACATTCTTTCAAGACTTTAATAACCTTAGATTCAACTTGTTTTTTTCCTCTAATTACTTAAAAGCTATTTCACTATTGAAATTGAAAATCGTACATGCATTATAAAGTAAAGTTAAAGTTACTTTTATAATTTTATTATTATTTTAAATATAAAAGTTACTTTTTTATTTCATCAATCAAATAAATATAGTCAGTACTGCCAATGTCTTCCCTTACTGTATGGGCGGGCACCCTCCTTCTCAATCTTGACCCTTGCCATCTCATTCACGACCATTCATCTCTTCAATACCTAAGACTTATTATTTTTTCCTTTTTCTTTTTGCCACCCTTCAATGGGTTAGAGCCTTCCTTTGGTAAGAACCTATTTTTCTATGCTACCACTCTCTTGTTTATTGGTTTCGCCCGCATTTGGACCTTCTAGAAGATTGCAAGGGATCTTTAAGGTCCTCCAAGTAGTTGAAGCCAACGAGAGAGGAGAAGTTGAAGGCAAACGGATTTAGGATGTTGCAGATATACAGATACAGACGTACGGAACTATTACCCAATATAGGTGTGAGAGACGAAATTTTTAGAAGAGTAATGAAATTTGAATAATTATTATTTCTTTCTTTCATGAAACTTCAAGTAATTAGTGTAATTTCATTTTTTATATATTCTATGAATATCTTTTATTTTTCTGTCTCTTTTTTTTATCACATCATATAACTTATCACATTTGTATTTTCTTTTTTTTTTCTCTCTCACAAGATATTGAATAACATTTAGAGACTCCAAATATTTTTTTTTTTAAATCTAAGATACAAATACTTTAATGTAAATTTTAAGAAAAAAATATACATATCCATAGTCAAAGGATAATGTGGACCACATTGATAGATGATTCACTGTGAACCATAAATTTTAACTCTTATATTAATCTTAGGTTAATAGATACATCCTACATATATTATACCAAATTATTCTTTCCTTAGTAATCCTTATCACTGTTTGTTGTCATTAGAGACAATTTTTAGGATGATATTTATATTTATTTTTTTCCTTGTCATCTTCATTCTTCTTTGACATTGACAACTCATTAATGGACTTGGCTACGTGAACATGAGGAGAACCCACTAGTATCATTGACCATCTGGATCTCATCGTCAACACAAGTGTGATAGTTGGCGTGGTAGCAAAAGTGGTAGTGCCTATGAGGAATGAAAGGAATCCATGACTATTCAAATTTTAACCAACAAGAAACAAATTCTTAGGAACACAAAACATGTTATGTAAGCACATAATCACTAATCTAACCATCAGAGCAAAGATTAGCAAGAATCTAACATTAGTGAGGAAAATAATGAACACAATGAGGTAAACACTAGTGGAATCACTAAGGTTTCATGATCAACAAAAATGTGTTTGAAAAGCGTGAGAAGTTAATCAAAAGGGCAAAAGACATAAAGGAAAGACCACATCGTAAAGAGACTACAATTTTGCAATAGTGACAATGGTAATAGAGTAAATGACAATACCCTCTAACGACATGAGCAAAAGGGTCATGGTTGTTGACTTTGATAGAGAAAACATTGCAATCGTATTAGGGTTTGTCAATGGTGTTGGACATGACAGTTTATGGTGAAACTTAGACACTCCCTCTTTTCTAACAAACCACAACTATCACAAGAAAATTTTTCCTTTCTCGTATTATGCATTGCAATTAATGATAATACTTGAATAGTGATTATGTTAAGAATAAATAAAGAAAAGAAAAAATCTAAAATAATGCTACAAAAATTACCTCTAACAACAGCTAACAATGACCAACAATAAAGAATCTCTCAAAGAGGTGATCCTTTTATTTAGAGGGTACATCATAACGTTGTAAAGATAAAATCAATTTAAAAACTATTATTTATATTACACGATGGATCACCTATTAAGATGAATCACCACATCCTTCATC
>JAMLFT010010222.1:0-12042 GCA_026544285.1 Pachyrhizus erosus
TAAAATAAAAACATGTAAAATAAATAAAGTATAAAAAAACAAATAAGTGATAATAAAATAAACAAATAAAATTATATCTCTTTCAAATATTCAAAATTGTTGATAACTATTTAATAAGATAATAAACAATCAAAAGAATAAACAATGAAGAAAAGAAAGAAAATATTGATTCATTTATAATTTTTTTATTTTTATTAATGGTGAATCTTTGCAGAAAATACTAAAGAATGAAGTGTGAAATGAGTGATTAAAAGAAAAAAACAAAAAAATATTGGTTATAATTTTTTTATTTGATTTAAAATATTCTAATCACCTTAATTAAAAAATCCATATATATTGATCATAATTAATTTAATTATTTTATATTAAAATATTTACTTATTTTAATCATCTTAATTATTATTTTTATATTTTTATAAATTAAAAATAAAATAAAAATTTTAACAATATTTTAGTGAAAAAAATTAATGTGGTGTTGCTACATATTTATGAGGCTTATCCACTTATGCACCCACCTATGGCATATGTTCACCGAGTTGCCTGCTGTTTTTAGGCCGTTCCAAAGTTGCTAGCCCCTATCTTTACAAGTCAAGAATACAATCTGTAGTTACGTACCTGGAATTCGTTGTAACTAAGTAGCAACCAGGAACTTGCTATCACGCGTTTATCATTCGATATACAAACATTAATCATCAAATTAATTTGCAACGATATATTAGCCTTTTAAGCTATAGTAAACCAACAGATAAAATTGAAAATCACGAAGGTCGCTCTTTCTTATGCATTTATTAATAGTAAAATACACACACATAATCACAAGGTTGCAGAAGATTATTATACAACTTCACAAATGATTTCACCTCCATCGTAATTCCAGCTATGCAAAATAACTCGAGGAGTGACACCCTGAGAAACCTCAAAAGATATATTTATAGGCATGGTCTCTCCTGGGACTAGTGAAAAATAGTTATCTGAGTAATGAACCGGAAGAATTCTTGTGTCTTCCCCTTCCTTGTAGTCCGTCTTTGAAGTATGAACAGAAAAATGAAGAAAGAAAGCAACGCCAACATCAGGTCCTTTTAGTTCAGTAACTTTCAAACCATCACTTTTCCCAGCAAAACATCTATTTATTCTTTTAAACCAACCAGTTTCTTGTTCTATTCCAACCCCAGAATGCAGACTTTCCAATGAGGGTGTGCCACAAAAACCATCACTTAGCCTAGCTGTTGAATTTGTTGAGTCTGGACTTTTAGATGTGTTTGTCACAAGCATTTGAATATTATAAATGGACTCTTCAATTGAAACCTTCGATGTTATCTTGAGAGGTATTTTCTTCTCCCTATACGGCTCCAATAACTTGTAATCTCCACCAGAAAGATGCAACCAATAAAAGTTTCTGGATATAACTCTATTATCTGACATGTTATAGAGTTTGAGAAGAAGAAAGTAGACTGGCTTTGGATCTTTTGACTCTGGATACTTCATCTCCACAATAGGTGCTACTTTTTTTGGCAGCAAAGAGAGATTTTCACGAACTCTGTGGTATGGACATGTCCCTTCAAGATCCCACACTGAAGCTTCAATAGCGACATTAGACAATTCTTCTGATGTAGTATTAACCACCTGTTGTGGGGAGGAAGATAAAAGGATACAGAACCTTTAATGAACTACTCATTCCTAAGTGGAGCATACAAAGAAATTGCAAAGAAAATTAAGAATCATACAATTTCCACAAGTTCGTTACACTTTCAATATTTTTAACTTGCCACATTTGCCTTCCTATCTCAATTTTAACTTCATTAATGAGGGGAAAATATTTATCATATTGGTAAGATGACGTCTCTATTTTCATTACCTACTCATAAAACTAGAACTTCATTTAGACACTTACCTCTATCAAATATGTAGCCAGATTAAGCTGTATATGAATTGGTTCTGCAGCACATCGACAACCATAGAAACCTGCTGTTTGATCAAGTAGATGGTCGTAAAATTGACCTCTCAGACCAGTCCAAGGATTTTGTGTCTTCCATATCAATACACCTGTATATTTACTCCACATGCGAGAAGTCCATCCCTCCAGAAGAGCTCTATATTGTACGTAGTTAACAAGTTGAGCCTGAGAAGATTATAGCATCTAAATTAAACATCAACTTCAGCAAAAGATCAAGAAAAATAGGATTATGAAAAATGCATCACTAATGGCCAACAGGATGAAGGTTTCTACTTTCTCCTACCTTCAAACAAAAATCATCAAGATCTTTTGCATCACCATAAAGTTGAATCTGATCATGAACCTTGGTTGGTTTTGAATAAGGAATATATTTATGGTATTCCCAAATGGGATTTGGAACTTCTTCAACATAACCATTGGGAAGTTTCTTAAACACTGGTATCTGCCATCCTTCTGAAGGCATTGTTGCTCTTATGGTAGCTGCAACTGGCATTCCCACAGAACCAACCTCTGGATTGAATCCATACTTATAAAAGTAATCCTTGAAGAAATCTTCAGGATTTTGAATTTCATAAGGACCGTCAGTGAAGTTCCCCATCCCATCAGCAAATCCATCCCACATTGAACCTTGTATGTAAATGCGTGTGCCATCTAGATACTGACTAGGATCTCTTGACATTGGGGACAAGTCACCTACAGGCTTGCTATTTTCATCCACACTTTCAAAATAAGGATGAAGCCTAAGATCATTTTTTAGAGCAGCATTTATATCATCTGGTGGAATTTGTTCATTTCCCCCCACCCACAGGGCAAGACTAGGATGATTTCTTAGAAGCTTGATTGTGTCTCTTGCACAAAACAAGAAAAGGTCATGGTCCAGTGGGCCATTTGGATTAGATATGGGGTCACCACGTCCATCAACATCCCCAGTAATCCAAAACTCTTGCCATACCTAGAAAATTAACCATGAACTAGATCAAATTTCAAAACCAATACCGCCACTAAAGTAATATAAACATAAAGAACCTATTATCTGGTAAAGCTGCCTAAGCTTCAAACCAGTTAATCTTCAGTGATCATCTGCTCTAGCTGTAGCAGGAATAGCACTTAAAAGTCACTTTTCAGGAACAGGGGATCTGGATATCCCAACATCATATGTACCACATCTCATAATGCAAAGCAACCATTTAATTAAAATAACTCTCAAGAAACCCCAAATAAAATAACAGGTTTTAGAAAAAGATTAGAATCAAATCCCCACTTGCTCAACACAAGACCCAAAAATTAAACGAATAATAAATAATATTCACTAACAAAGCTGAACTGCATAGAGCTGTTCCTGGCATGGTGATTGAGTCATTCAAATTAGTACAAACTGCTATATCCACACAAAAGCACTCAGAATTCAGGAATGAGAACATTGCAAACCATACATGCACACAGCAGAGCAGCATTAATGCAATAGATTCATTAAAAAATATAACAAAGGAAAAAAGATTATGATAAAAATCTTGGGAGAACCACACAACAATAGCTAGACATTGCAGATGGAGAGCCCTAGGCTTTATACATCCCACACCAAAGTTCCATACTTCTAAAGTGGGATTCAAGTCCCATATCTTGCAATTGGATCCTAACATACTAACAGGCAATTATAAGCAAAAGTAAGGGTCTGGTAGGAGTTACAGCTTACCAGAAGGCCATAATAATCACAGTAATGATAAAAGTCGGGTCTTTCAGCCAGCCCACCACCCCAGCATCGAATCATGTTAAAATTCATATCCGCATGAAATTTGATATCTGTATTATACCGCTTCTTCGAAAGCCGCAGTAGTCCATCAGACAATATCCAGTTACCCCCTCGAATAAAAATTGGTTCCCCATTGACTTTAAACAACCTACAAAATAAGATGTACGCAACAAATTATATACAGAAAAAGTTTAAAAATTGAATTAATTATACTAGGTAAAAGGTAGAAAATTATAACATTGAAGAAATCTGAGAAATCACGATACCTTCCACCAGTAGCGTCATCAATATGGCTCTCAATTTTGCGGAATCCAAAGTGATGGCTCCATGAATCAGATTCACCAAATCCTTTAACATCAACGCTAATAACAACATTGTACAAGGATTGCTTTCCCATTCCATTGGGCCACCATAAATTGGGCTTGGAGAAGAAAAGCTGTTAATTCAGACCATTAGCACTTGAAAAGACGCACTGAAGCTTAAACCCCAATATATGCAAGTTAACAGGATCGCTAGTAAAAGGATGCTAGAAAATATTATCTATTCAGGATTGCATGTGTGCAATGTAAGGAAAGAAGAAGTTATAAATTTTTCTATATGATTTATTGCTTTATCTATCAGGGATTGCATAACGTGGGGGGGGGGGAGGGGTGGGCGCACCTATGATAACTTGGCTTCTTTAATTGTTTTGCAGTCAGGTTTGTTTCTTCGGATCATACATATCCGTATAAACCAGTCAATTTCTTGACAATTGCTAATATATCCGTATACGTATCTGAATCTTAGTTCCTTTGATAGGTAAGGACATATCAGAGATCCATTTATTAATTAGTGTATTTTGAAGCGAAAACAATGAGCAGTGTATTAAAGATTGTCTGATTACAGTAAAAGCTCTAGATATGATAAAAATTTTACTATAATTGAAGTAACTTAGAGTCTTAGAGCTATCTAAAAGTTAGACAAACCTATATAACAAACGCATGATGTAAGCCATATAGACAAACATGCACAAAAGCTGTCCAAGAACATTAACCAAGAGAATAGGGTGTGAAATTAAACAGATTTCTAAAAATTTCCAAAGTTGTTGATCAAGATGACTCAAATTTATAATTAAACTCTTCAAATGTGTTAAAGGTCTAAGCACAATGTACTAAACTTTGTCATAAGCATAATGAATGTAATCACTGACCTTAGGAAATGTATATTTCACCCGTGAGTTTGCAGGAATTGAGAGATTTTGAGTTTGAAGATGCTCTACTAAGCAAATGTTATCCTCAAGTTCTGTTGTCACTTGGATACTCATAGAACACTCAGCAGTCCAGGAGCTCCTGTTTTCCAACTCAGTTGTTGTATGTAGATATGCCTTCTTATAATCATCAGAAAATGTAGAAACCAAGTGTGGATCAATTATTTTTACTGGCTGCACCAAACACAGACATTGAAATCATCCCACCAAGGAACAGCTGGAAGCACCATTGTCTATAAAAGAAAGAGAATCAACACTACAGAATGTTTGATCAGGTTTATTGATTGTATGGACTGCATTAAAAGCTAAAGTAAACACAGCAAATCTAAAGTCTAGCTCATGCCTATGCAATATCCTGGTTTGGTTTTCCAGACATCTCAATGACTCCCCAGGCTATATTTCATAAAGCCAACATATGACTGGATTTGAAGTTCAACAATACTTAGAACCAACAATCCAATAAACACAGAAGGATCGGGAAGGGAAATGAAAGGCCTCCATTATTGGTCTCAGTGACAAATCCTTAAGTGATTAAAAATATAATAGTGAAGACTTTGGAATGAAATAAAATAATTAATGCAACTCACCCCAGTAACAGAAATAGAAACCTCATCCCAAATTCCAGTATTCCTATCTCTGCAATAATGTTTAAGACTTGCATTAGTCATAGATACATCTTGCTTTACATGGCTTCTCCATAGTTCCAACACTCTTCAAATTTCAAACAGTCAAAAGGAAATGCCCAAAATGCTCTAAAAAAGAATAAAGAAAAAATAAATATTATTGTTGGAACAGAAAGCTAATTACCACACTTCATTACAAGTATTAGCAATGTCACCTTATAGGAGCCATCCAATCCCAACCTTCAACATATTGTGTGGCCACATCCTTTCCTATCTACAAAATAACAAGAAAATGAATTAGATATCCCACAACTGCAAGCATTGTTCCTCTTCCTCTTTCACTATAATCCTAACTGATTCTAGAAGTTATGAAACACTTGAAATTCATAGTTAAAGCTTTCATGTAACAGGAAGGTTAAACAGTTGAAAAGGATAAAATTAATGAATCAGGTGTATGAAGTTAATTTCCAACCTCGTGATCACCGCCTTGCCCTCCATCGGGAGGAATTCTCCCAGGATGATCTGGAGGATGAACAAGAACAGCAAGCAGGTTTGTGCCATCAGGATGAAGAATATCGGTGACATCAAGGGAGTGCCTTCGAAACATCCCTTTTGGTAGGATGATTTCGTGGCCATTCAAATACACATCAGCAGAGTAGTTGATTCCACGAAAGTTTAGATCACAGTGCTCATTGCTCGACTGCAAATGCAAAGGGTCAAGTAAATAGCGATGTCCCATCCATCAAAATAAGAAACCACCATCGTATATTCAAAAGAAGGTTATTATTTAGATCCTGGCAAGATTTTAAAAAATGGTCAACAGTTGCAATTGCAGCCACAACATCAAAGTTTTTGGACTCTCTGCAGCCACAACTGCAGCTATATGAGCCACATTTGTCCACAATTTTTAGTAATATCAAAGATCGTGACAAAACTACAAATGTGACCGCAATTTAAAAGCTGACACACGGGATATTGGTCTGTGTTTGGAAAACTAATTTCACAGACTTGAAAGCACAAAGTATCAACATAAGCCAAAGAAGGGGAATATGAAATTAAAATGAAAGGGTGGTGAAAGAAGAATTGGAAGACGTACAAGTTTGCAGTTAAAGGTTGTAAAGAACCAGAAGGTGTAATATTCTCTTCCAGAATCAGCAATGTCAATGATGTGTTCATTTTGCAGTCCATAAAAAGGATCGGGCACGACTTTGTTCTTCACCAAGGTAGCCAGAATACTGTTATGTATGTCATTATGTGGAATAAAGTCAACAAGTTAAAGAGGAGCTTGTATTGTATGGATAAAGGAAGTAAAATAATAAAATGGAAATAAATTGATGTGATAAAAGGAAATGGGGAGATTGTGATTACGTTCCAGGAACGAGAGCTTCCATCCATGGGGAAGTGGGGCAAGTTGGAGGGTGAGTAGTGGTGAGCTGGGTTCCGGTGAATTGAACTTCAGTGGACCTCGCTGCGACCCACCCCGAATCGAGAGTGATCTTGCGGTGTTGCTCGGCCATCGAAAACCTTAGATCGCCGGAAAGGCTTCTTCCTTACTGGTGTTGTGACTCTTGTCCAAAAGCACAAAAGAAAAGAAAGAGGACACTCATTTTATCTCATCTCATCATCTCATCATCTCACGTAACAATTAACATACGTGGAATTTTGGTTATGTCACCTACGTGTGTGATCATTTTACACGTGGAAGTGGAATGCACAAGTGACACAAGGTGTTACCTCAACTGATGTAGGTATAGCTCAGCTTCATATAGGTTGAACGTTGTGTGTGTTTGGATCCGCGTTTCACATCTTTCAAACATTCGTTCGTGCTTTCCAGAGGTAAAATTATAAGGCCTACAATACATGTTTCAACTCCATGTTTTCAGTTAAAGAAAACACAAGTTCAATTTTAATTAGTTTTTGAAAAAATATCCAAGTCTAATCAAAGCTTAGTGATTTCGCGTGATTACACTTCCAATTTACTTTCACAAACTTAATCATGTAATTGGAATCAAGTATGCGGCTGAGCATTGAGATCTTCTTTCAAACTACATTTTCTTTTTATTCTCAGAATTTTATTGAAGAATGTAAATCCAATTTCACTTGAATAAATTATATTAATAGCTGGTAATTTTAATTTTTAAAACTTAACACTTGAAAAATATTAAAGAAAACAAATTTGAATACCCTTTTTTCTTTCGCTCGTTATTTTTCTCAAATTCTTTTCTCTCAATCTACTATTCTTTCCCATGTAAAATTTTTCATCTATTTTCTCACGTTACTTTTCTTGATCCTTAAATTTTTCATCTAGTGTGTTTTTATCTTTGTGTGTACATCAATCATAAATTTAAGGAAGTTAAGGTTAAAATATCTTATCATTTGATGTTTTTAATTTTGAGATTATGTTGAACCTTCAAATGGAACATCAATTTATATTTAAATTTAATGTTACAAAATCTAATACACTATTTGAATTTTGTTGGAGTGAGTAATTAAATCATGGAAAAGTTGGAGGATGATAGAATTTCTCTCAATTTCAAATAAAGGAGGATTGAAAAGTAGGTATGGATTGTGCTTGTTGACTTCAACGATTTTTTATTTTTCAATATTAATATTTTTGGCAAAAACGATCATTGATGCTCTCAAGCTCCACAACATTGTCTATTGCTCACTTGACGCGGTCAACAAGCGAGGTGTGTCTACTATGCAATTGTGCTCAAGTTGGTACCTAGGTTTTTATTTTTTAAGATTATGAAGTTTTTGTTTTATCTACAATTTCTTATTTTTGATGCAATTGGTTTTGACTTTGAAATCCTTAAGATTAGAGAAAACTTTAATATCTTTTTTTAACATCAATTTAAAGGTTTCAATTTCAAATAATTGATTTTGAATTATTTTTATTATTGTCACATATTTTGTTTAGATGATGTTATGTTGTCTATTCGAAAGTAATAATTGTCATATTTAACTTAACTAGCGTGTTGCTATTAATAATCTAGTTATAATGAATTGTTTTGCTTCTTCAATAGGAATCTTAGAGTTATTGAGGATGACGATTTTGGTAAGGATATACATGAAGATAGTGGAGACTTGGTTTTGGACCTTTAATGCAAGATTAAGAACATTTTTGTAGCCACCATTGATGCGCAAATGATGTATGTTGGGATAGACAATCTTTATCCACTTGATTCAAGTGTGTTAATTTGGATTTTGCTAAACATGTTAGTCATACAAACCTTGGTGCAACAATTTTATGGCACTTTGTGAAAGAAGATTATGATATATTGGATATATTGGGTGAATATGTAATATGGAAGATTTTGGAGATTCAAAACCTTCCATATTAAATATTCACTCAATTTTGCAAAATCATCATCCAATATATCATAACCTTCTTTCACAAAATATCCTCAAGTTGTTGCATCATGACTAATATGGTTATCTTGCTTTGCAAAATCTAAATTGACACTTGACTCAAGTGGAAAAAATGCCTAGCCTAATATGCATCATGTCCACATCATTAGTGACTACAAAACAAACTTTTACTGGTGTTGTTGCATTTTGCTTAAGTAGTAACTAAGAATGTAGTGTATATAACTAGAAATGGACAGTATTTTTTATATCTATTTTAAGACGGATGAAACAACTTCTTGATTCCAATGGTGTTTGATATCTTCTTATTAGGGGTTTCTTAATGTTTCATACATAATTACATACTAACTAACATCATTTTGCTTGCCTTTGTGGTGTCTAGTAAATATGAACAAATAATTGAACATTAATTGACAATTGTTGTTGAGAAAGATTAATTATACCACTATACTTAATACTTGTTATGTATTAGGTTATTTGTTACTTACGTTGTATATATTACTTTTTAGTGTAAGCATCTAAGAGTCAGTTGAAAACACAACCACATTTTTGTTTTGCCTATGCTCCTTCTTGAGGTTATGACACACACATATCATACTGATAGAATTATAATTATTATTTTATGATTAGTATTATATGTACTAGGTTAGGTTAAGTGTATTAGATTTGAGACGCAATCTAACATGCAATCCAATTATAATTGGGTTTCAAAGTAAACCCAAACAAGCCTAATGATCCAACCTTACCTATTGAAATGTAGATGGGTTGCATTGGGTGAATCAAGTTTACGAGTAAGCTCTTGTGATGTTAGGACAAATTTTGGATTTTTGGATCAAATGTAAGAAAAAAATAAAATAGTGATTTTTTTATGATGAGAGAATAAAGTATGAAAGGTTTAGAAAATTAATTTGTGATGAGAGAATATCACATAAATTTTTACAAGAGTTTGACAAACTAACAACAAAATTTAAAATAATTCTTAAAAAATGCACAAATTTAATACATCATAATTAGACACATCCAAAAGATTACACATCAATAAAAAAAATATCATTAAACAATTGCACATACATTTGTTTACAAATATAGTCTTGAGAGACATTGTCATTTGCGATGGTTTGTTCATATGTGAGAGAGATAAAATTTGCCTAAATTTAATGGATAATTTTCTATAATATTTTTATTTTTTATTTTTAATAAATGTTTTTTAATTGGATGTATGTTTTTTAACTATGTTATAAGTGAAAAGTATCAACTGACTTTGTTGATGACTTTTCTCTATTTAAAAATGTAATTGACTATTTTTGTAGAATCTTGTTTTCTAATCTTATTTTTTTTATTTAAAATATTCAAATTTAAAACTTTATTTAAAAAATTAAAATTAAGTTCTACTT
The DNA here is from genome assembly GCA_026544285.1 of Pachyrhizus erosus. NCBI lineage: Eukaryota > Viridiplantae > Streptophyta > Magnoliopsida > Fabales > Fabaceae > Pachyrhizus > Pachyrhizus erosus. The sequence continues at coordinate 10,337 of JAMLFT010010222.1, forward strand.
AAATCAAATGCAATATTGGTTAATTGAATGTGACTAATATATTAGGTAAATGTCTATAAAAAAAATTACTTCAAAATTTAATATCTATATAAGAAAAGTTGATGAACATATAAATTTCATATAAAATAGATAGGTTGGAGAACTAGGTTAAACCAAAAAAGAGTTTAGAAAACTATACTGAGCAAAATTAAAGCAATTGGTTCAAAATATTAATTTTAGTTTTAAAATTATCAATAACTTTAATAACTTTTACAAATATTAATTTAAATTACTTTAATAACTTTTACAAAAATTCAGCTATAATTAACTTACAAGAATCAAATGTTCTTATTGCAAGTTTTTGTTACAATATATTTATTTTTAAGTAGATATTATTTTATGATAATTTATATAATAATAAAAAAATTTAAACAAAAAATTCTTATATAATTGAACAAATTTAAAAAAAAAATATTTATTTATTTTTTAATTCATAAAACTATATCAATATAATAATTAAAATAATTAGAACAAATATATAATGATTTGAAATAACTAAATTGATTATGATCAACACATATATGTTAAATTTAAAAAAGACATGATGTTATTTGTTTTATGTGATTATTTTTTTTATAACATTTTAAATATTTTTTTGAATTATAAATTAAATTATGTAATGATTATCAAATGTTGGATATTGTCTTATGAGAATAAAATATGAGGCAAGGTGAAGATGAACATTTTTTTTATAGGCATGAGATAAAAGACAAAACAATGGATAAAATTAAACCTTTAAACAATACTATAATATAAAAAATTAATAGTTTCATAAATAAATTCATATTTATTTTTAAAATAACTAACAATATCAATGTAAAAAATAACTAAAAACAGTTTTATTTAACTATGTAAATAATTAAAAACTTTAGTAAGAAATTGTGATAAATAAAAAACCTAGAAATTAAAATTAAATAAACAAAAGTAATTAAAAGAAATAAAAATCAATAGAAACCAATTTTTTTTATTTTTATTATTGATTTAAATCAATTCAAATTTGAATTAAAGGATTGATAACAATTATTGGATAAAAAAATTTAAGGGTAAAGGATCATAAAATAATGAGAGAAAATTTCAGTAATTAAAATAAATCAATAAATTAAAATCAAAATTAATTAAAATATTAAAGTAAATAATTAAATAATTGTAGTACAGAATTGAGAGAAAATTGTAATAAAAGAAATCAACGAATATAAATTAATTAAATTTAAAAATAAATAATTAAAATTAGAAAATCAGTTATCAGTATAATTATTATTAATTTAAATTATTGGATAAATAATAATTAAAGGATCAAAGAATTTAAAGAATAAATAATAATAAAACAATTGAGAGGATAATGTTTAAATAAAGGAAATTAATGATTCATCAATTAAAATTAAAATTTATTGAAGGATTAAAAAATAATTAAAAGTATTAATAGAAACTATGATAAAAAAAACTGAGAGAAGATTGAGTAAGTAAAAGAAATAAATTAATACAAATTAAAAATAAATAATTAAAAGTAGTTAAAGTTAAAAAAAATCAATTGTCATAATCATTACTTTAATTTTAAAATAAATAATTTAATTAAAACATACATGTCTATATTTTGTTTTATGAGAAAATAGATTATACACAATGTATAGTATATTAAAAAATTAAAATTAAAATTAAATTAATTATTT
>JAMLFT010010223.1:0-12041 GCA_026544285.1 Pachyrhizus erosus
AAATATTAAATAATTTTAGACAACAATAATTTAAAGGGTTAAAAACGTAACTATAAAAATCAAAATGAAATATTTTAAATTATATGTATTAAAATAAAAAGTTATTGCAACTATAAAAATTAAAATGAAATGTTTTAAATTATATATACTAAAATGAAACATTTTTACAATTATAAAGACCAAAAAAATAATTAAACATATTTTTAATTTATATTATAAACTTAATTTTTATTCTTTCTATAATTAATATTTTAAATTTCTATTCTTTAAGTCAAATTTTAAATTCTTAATATTATTTAGAAAAATAACATATAATCACTTTGAATGTTATTATAGTTTTAACAAATAAATGTTATTAAATTTTTCATTCATTTTAATTAATCCTTAAATGTTTATTAATATTAACTAGAATGACCTATTATAATCATAAAAGTTTACATACTAATGCCAAAATAAAAATCTACCATGCTTATTTATAAAAAATATAAATTTTATAATGGTTGTCTATATTTTTCTTAAAAAAATATATTAATATTCCATAAAATAATATTTAAAAACATTTAAAACATTTATGTGTGGGTAATATACATACACATATATACATATACACACACACACACACACACACACACACACACATATATATATATATACATACACACACACACAAATACTATTAAAATGGGTTGTCCGACCCAACACCACCCACCATGGGTTGACTATTAAGTGAGTCAACCCAACATAAGTTACTTTCTAATGAGCTAGAAAAATACTAATCCAACCTGGGGCACCATTCTTTGGTGGGTTATGCAAGTTGGCTTACCTTCAATTAATCCCTACAGTCTTCATTCTCGCTAATAGTTTAGCTCACTTTTTAACCTCTATAGCAGCAATAGAGCTTGTGAGGAGAGAAGATGCAAGTCGAGGGATGCCTTTATTCCCACTAATAGTTTAGTACACTTTCAAATCTACATCTTTTATCTTATCAAAATAAATTAACAATACTTTTATTCAATTAACCCTAAAATATTTTTTTACAAAGAATGTTAAATTTTCACCTCATAAAAACAAATCATTAGGGAATTTGAAAATTAAATTTCTTTTATCATTATAATCTCTATAAAAAGAGAAAAAAATTTCACTGAACAAAGTTAGTTAAGAAAAGAATTAAAATTGGATAACTAGGTTTCTTTGAGTCTTTGCATGGTTAAGAAAGAAAGAACAATGGTTTTATTTTGTGCTTCTATCACTTTTGTGAGTGAAACATTGCTAATCTCTATAAAATGAAAAAAAAAATCATTAAACAAAGTAACTCAAGCCATAAATTATAATTTGATCGTGAGGTTTCTTTAAGCCTTTGCTTGATTAGGAAAGGAAATATAAGAGCTTTAATTTGTCTTATTATTGCTTTTGAGTATGAAACATTACTTTGAGTTTTCCTTTTGTATCCATGGGTGGTTGTCCCTTGAAGGGATATCAAGGTGAGTTTCTTTAAGCATAAAAGGTTTGTTGTTTGTATATTAAGATTCACTAAAGTGTTTAATTCCTAGGGCCTAGTCAAGAGTGTTTAGATAGAAGTGTCTAAGGGTTAAGTTGTCAATGTAATGTTGTCTTGAGTATAAAAGACTTGTTACTTTATAACATTTTGGCGTAGTGAAAAATCTTAAGTACAACTTGGGGATTGGATGTAGGTCATAGATTGTGGTTGAACTAATATAGGCATTGTTGTATTCTTTTTTATCCTTAAATTGCTTATTGCTTTGTATGTTATGTTTTGTGTTTTAAATTATTCATTGGGTTACGGTATGAGATTTTTCTCTTAATTCTTTTTGAAAACTTATCATTTAAGATTAAAATTGAGATATAAAAATAATTTAAAAAAGAACTCAATGCACTCCCATCATAAGTTATTATTTTTGGTTAACAACTTTATTTTCCCATTTTAATTAATTTTAAAATAAATGTAAGGCCTACAATACATTTTTTAATAAGTTCGTGTGAATTTTATAACTTTGTATGACTTTTTTTATGACTTTATATTTTTTTGTGCCACTATAATTTTTCTTGAATTACATTGATCATTTGCATTAATTATCACCACAATATGATTATATGCCTTTGTCATGACCTTGTAATATTCAAAACACGTTGTTTTTCACATTATATTTTTGTGAGCTTCTTGTTGTAATATTTTCTTATTTGAGAAATGTTAAAGTTATTATGTTTAATATTTTTTATGATTAGTTGTAATTTATTGAAATTTATCAATTTTAAGGAGTCTCACTTCTAAATTAAAAGAAAAAATCATTAAATAAAAATTAAAACCTACAAAAAATAATGATTTTCAACTATCTTTGGCCAATTATAGTGTTAAAAAGAAAGTATTAAATAGAGTATTTCTAGCATCTCTTTTTTTGATTTTGCACCCCTTAGTTAATGTTTGTTACCTTTTCTCAATTTCCTATCTTTTGTAACAATTAATCAATCAAGCTACAATTCTTTAAGCCTTTGATTTATGTGATTTGGATGCACAAATCAATGTTAACATTTTGGGCAATGTCCATCATGTTTGCTTCATTCTCTTCCTTGTCAAAGACACAACCCAACAAAATACTTTTAACTTTCTTTTGTTTTTAATAGTTACCAATCGTGTGTCTATACAACCCACAACTTTTGCAAATAAAATGAAGATGGTCATATTTGACATTGAACTAGTTATTGTGGGTCCTTTGCTTATCACGTTCTTGTTGTCCAATGCTAAATCAATATTCATCATAAAGAAACCACAACCGACATTAATCACATTTATACTCCTTTATGGGTTTCCACATAGCTTTCAAGCAATCTATTATAGTAAGAAACCAATTTTTTTGCCAACAACTTCACTATCATCACATCCTTCTATGGTAACCACAATTCTTGTAGAATGCTTTCATTAATATCACATTTTGGTTTTAATTTATTCCTATCTTCCAATTTTATATTGAACAGATTCTTTGTGATAATATTAACTCATTTTCATCTTGACAATATTCTTTGTGATCCTATAATTTTGTCTCCAAAAGAAATCCTCGATTGACTACTACCTATGCCCCATCAAAAGGTTTTGGAGGCAACAAAGCGTATTGATGACATCCTTCCTTAACTTTAGAACACTCTATTAATGTTTTTAGGATAAAATATATTTTTAGTCCATATACCTTTATGAGTTTTTATTTCTAGTCTTTGTACTTTCACATTGAACATTTTGGTTTTTGAAATTTACAAAATACATGTTTTTAATCTTTTGTTACTTTCAAATAGTTTACAAAATATGTGTAAAAAGACATTAAAAACATGTATTTTGTAAAATTTAAATATTAAAATATTCAACATAAAAGTTTAAGAACTAAAAATAAAAATAAATTAAAGTATAAAACTAAAAACTTATTTAAACCATATTTTAATAACATGAAATTTTGATAATAGAAAATAAAAATACTATTTAATCATTAAAAAAATCTTAGAAATGTTAATTTAGGAATAAGTAAGAATACAATTTTCTGAATAGAACTTTATTGTAATATTATTAACCAATTTTTTCTTATAATTTTTCTTAAAATTTTATTCCTAAAAATCTCCTTAAAAATAATTTAATTAAAAATAAAATATTCCTAATCTCAAACTCCATCTTAAAATGCTATGTATGATGACATACTAGTACTACTAAGCACGGATATCAAAACTTAGAATAAAAAAAAGTATATAATAATTCTATTATATATAATAATTCATAATTAAATTATTTCACTATTCTAATTCTATTATAATTAAAAATTTATTTTGTTCAGACCGTAACCAATTCTGTAGCCATGACGCAGAACCATAAAATCCGCAATAACATTTATTTTTACACATTCATTTATAAACCCAATCACTTCACTTAATTCTCACCTTCTTCGCCCAACACAACAAAACCCTAATTTCCAACTCCGATTTCGCTCCTCCTCCAAAAATCCCTAATTTCTCCTATGCTCTTCCCCATGACAACCGCGTAGTTCACTTCGCTTACTCCGAAAATGTCGCTACACGGGAGCGACCGCCGCGACGCGCCATCTACAGGGAGCGCCGGCGGAAATGGCACCGTGGCGGCGGTGTCGACAGCGGCGAACCTGAGACTGCGGTTGAACCCTAATAAGGAGCACAAGCCCGATGGGTACGAGGACATGCAACTGGATTTCAGCCCCAACATTTTCAGCTCGTTGGAGAGGTACCTCCCTCCGAGCATGCTCAACGTGCCGCGTGACGAAAAGGCCAAGTTCATGCGCGAGATTCTCCTCAAGTATTTGCCCCTCGGGGAACGCAACAGAGTGTGTTTCTGATTTTTGCCCTAATGTGTTGCTTCACTGTAATCGCTGTGTGTTTGACTTGTTTTTGTTTTTAAATGTTTCTTTGCTTGGAGAATGGAAGAAAGTTAAGTTAAATGAGGTGAGGGATTGGGTTTTAAGTTTTAGTTGCGTGAATTTTGTAACTTATATGGCAAGTTAGCCTAGTTGCATGAATGGGAAAACTGTTGTTAGTTTATGTTAATAGTAGGATTATTTCTTACGGATTGCTTCAGAAGGAGGATATATGCGGAAAACCAAAAATAGTAAGATGATTTCTTAGGCCAGTGATTTCATTTGACTCAAATGACGCATTTACCCCTGTTGCAAGTATGTTGTGTTCGAGACAGTGTTATTAGAACCCGCCATTCAGATGGGAACTGGACATATCACCGGTTAGAGTTGTTAGTTAGATCAGAAAGCTAATGGCCAGGTAGAAATCGGTTTGACTCAGCTGGTTTTAGAGGAAACCGGTAACATGCCGGTTGACAATAACCGGGCGATTGTTTAAAAAAAAAAAATTGAAAAGTATCCTTGCTGTAACTGTGAGCGTCCTTGTTGGAAGTTTGCCACCACACGTAGAGAGCTAAAACAGAGAATGACAGAGAAAGAAAAGAAACCAATAACAGGAGGGAGACAGTGAAAATATACAGAGAGGAAGGGAAACGTGATAGGTAAACATTGAAAATAGAAAGGCTGACGTGATGCTGGTGAGCATTGCGATTGGAGCCTTTTTCGGTTTCACAAGCAAATGGGCTGGTTCATGATCCCAAGCCTCCCTTATTGAACTGCTTTTTTAATTATAAGTCTCTCTAATCAAGTAAAATTTTATCTTATATTATTCACATGATTATAAAAATTCTCTATATGCTTATGACAAAATTTCTCCTTTATTATATGATTATAATTTATATAGAAAGTTTTTATTTCTTAGTATTAGGTGTACATTTATTTATTAAAAAAATAAATTTTACCAATTTCATACTCAATCATTATTTTAAAAATTTTCTAGACTTACATATATTATTGTGCACAAAAACATTTGTGCTTGCATGTGCACACAGCCACACATGAACATCTCTCTCTATATTGAGATTTTTAAAGTAGTTTAAATTTTTTAGTATAACTTTTATAGGTAGGTTATATGTTTTCTTTTTAAAAATTTAATATATACTAGTTCATGCAGTTTGACCTCACTTATTTGAGACCCATAATGTTGATTGAATCGCACACCAGTTTGAGTCTGATAACATTGATTAAAAGTGTTGTGTTGTACAGAACCAAGGAAGCTTAGATTCTTCAAAATAGTAATTGTGCTCATGCTTGTATTTTGTCTTACTTATGTTGGACACTTAAAGTGCTTGTAGCCTAGCTGTGTTTTATAATTAATTTTTACTTTTATTTTTTAAACATTTTACACTAATACAGATGGGAATGTTAGAATCCTTAGATAAAATTTTTGAAATTGGAACTGGATTGTAATTGACTGATTGTTTTTAGTGCTGGATTTTAGTTCAGACTCTTTTTTTCTAAACAATAGTTGGTTCCCTAGGCTTGGAATTCTAATTATAATTCTTGTGTGCTGGATAAAATTTGAGACAGGAACCTTTAGGGGGATTAAATATTTGTGCTATTCTTCCTTGACATGTTGGTTGTTATTTTTTCTCTTAAAATTCTAACCTAAATTTAGATTGTGTGGTATGTAATTTAGTGTCACTGAATGATCAATGTCTGGTTATTGGGCTTGACATGGCTTTACAAAGTGTAAAACTGTGCCAAATTTCCAATTTGGGGGTTTTAGATACACTTCTATGTTAATGAAAACTAAAGAGAAATTCTGAATATTGAGGTTAGGATGATGGGGAGGAAGAGCAACACATGCTGAGCATGAGAAGGTTTAATACTTCCTCCATTTCAAAATAATGATTTTTTAAGGTTATGACACACTAATTAAGAAATATTCAATTGATATAAATTTAAACAAAAATGTCCTTAATTGTTCAACTATTTTGTCATAAATTATCTTACTTTTCACCAATAACAAATGCATTATGTGGTTGATGTCTTTTTCCAATGCAAGTATTAATTGATCTTCTTAATTATATCTAGGGATATTGTTGGAAAAAATAGTTTAAAATAGCTAAAAGGACTATTATTTTGGAACAAAAATAAAAAATTAAAAAAACCATTATTATGGAGTAATATTTTCATGCTGTAGTGGTTTAGTAACTTTCCTTTTGTTATATTTATGGACAGGGATGTTGAAGTGCCTTTGAATAATTTTCCATTTGTGTTAATATAAGCGTATATTTGGTTCAACTTGTTTTGAAAAATAATTGCATATTTTTGCCAGCTGTCTAAGAGAACTTTTTGAAAAATAAGCAACATTTTAAAAAAAATAATCTTTGCTATCATCAATATTACCACACTCTTGTGGCTTTTTATAACTTTACTACATAATTATATGATTATTTTTATGTTATTTTGGCAGGCTCAAAAGCATAGAGAATACAGACATAAGATAATAGCTAATTATCAGGTATGTAGCAACCAAATATTAATTAGTTTGACAGTTCATCTTGGCTGCTTTTTTTGATCTGCAATTAATGTTGAACCTAAGAATAATTTCAGCAAGACTGAGGTAAAGAGAGATGGATGTCTCATAAAGTAAATTCTTAAATAAAAAAATATATCTAATAAACCGTAATGCCTAAATCTAATGATGCATTATACTTCCTGATTTAGACAACCTTTAATGTGAGCAGGTCTTGAATACACAAAATATAGAACCCTGAACCATAGTTTTCAATCATTTGTAATAGTGGTGAGTCATGGCTGGAGGCCATTATAGATCTCACTTCTTGGAGTGTTTTTAAGTTGTGCGTGTTGCACTGTAATTTGCAGCTAAAATCATGTCCATTCAATGCTGTTTACACTGCTATTGCCTCATGAAGTGTAAAGCCCCATTTGCCCCCATTTTTTAACCTCTTCCAACCCTAATTATATACTAGTCTTGTCATTTCCTCAACATTCTTTTCTTCTGAAAATTGTAAATTCTTCATCGTTCATTTCCAATCTTTATTCACTTTGAAGCAAGCCTCTGATTGCCTTGTTCTTGTCAGCTCGAGCTCACTGATCATCACCTATTATATCTAGTCATTCCTGGCATATTTGGTGACCCTCTACCCTGTTCACATCCCTCTGTTGCAGCTTGCAATTCTTATTCCTTTATTTTACCCTCTATTCTGCTACTCAATCCCTAATGTTCTATTTTTTTTTTTTTTTTAATTATGAGAATGTGTTCAAGTTTTTGATATTTTTTTATTTTTATGTGTATTGTATAAATTATTTATGTTGAATTTGTAATCCTTGGAATGACAGACATCCTGCTAACCCACTGATGCTTTTGGGCCAGCTGCTCTAGGCTGCCATCTTGGATTGATCACATGGCCATGAACCAAATTAAAAATTTCAATACTCTATTTTTTATCTATTCATAATGACTAATGAGGTTAACATTTCTTTCTCTTGCTGTATATGCTTGCCATTGATATAATATACATTGTCTCCAGTGTAAGAATTTCTATCAAAAAGTAAACAGAAAATGTCAGTCTGTGAATGATCTAATGAACACTCATCACTTTCTATGGGTTAGAGTCTCCCCTTGGCTTCTTCCCCTAGCCCCTGATCTCACTTTCCAAAGGTTTAAAGAATATCTAGATATAGGTTGATTACTTTTTTAGATCCATTCAAATCTGTGCAAAAAGAAATATAGTAGTAATTAAATTTCTCCTTTGTCTGTGATGCTGCTGCTGTTGAAAAGGGGCTGGACATTCACTTAAAGGAAATAAGGAGTAATAATCTTAAAAAGTGGTGTTTATATTTCTGATATGAAGTATGATAATTGATAACACTCTTTCCCTTGTCTCTTCTACCTCCCCTTTCTCGTATGTTTTTAGCGAAACTTACAGGTTTTTTAACACAATTTTGCAGCCTCTGCATCGGGAGTTGTACTCTGTGGATCCTGCTACATTCTTTGTCCCTGCATTTCTAAGAGCAATTAATGATAATACGGAGCAAAGCTTTAGAAGTATAATGTCTGAGCCCTCTCCAGGCATTTTTATATTTGACATACTTCAGACCCACTTTTGTGAGTTATTGATATCTGAGGTACTTCATCATTTTAACTATCATTACCCATGATACAAGCAGTATCTCATCTTTTAAAATGGAAGTTGTAAACAGTTGCCTGTGTGTATACCTATGTTTTGTGTATGTTAAAATTTATTTGTGGTCTCCCTAGATTGAGAATTTTGAGAAGTGGGTGACTGAAACAAAATTTCGGATCATGCGTCCCAATACAATGAATAAATATGGTGCTGTACTTGATGACTTTGGACTTGAAACAATGCTTGACAAGCTTATGGAAGGTTTTATTCGTCCTTTATCTAGAGGTAAATGAAGAATATTATAATCTCATGGTGATTAGACAGAATGTATTTATTCTTTAGAAATGATTAGATATTTTTTTCCTTCTTATAAGACATGTTCAGTCACTTAATTGTTTGTTATACAGTCTTCTTTGCAGAAGTTGGTGGGTCAACCCTGGATTCTCATCATGGTTTTGTTGTAGAGTATGGTAAAGATAGAGATGTTGACTTGGGTATGATATCTGCTGCATCTGTGTTTGTTTTATCATTCCATAGGTCATGTGCATATAATATTTAATAAGCAAACCTAAATCATGGTATTATTATATCTATGAAGCTGAGTGTTTAATAGAAATTTAGACAACTTCATACTTCTTTTGAAGTTTCAAATATAAACTAAGCTTTGATAGAGACCATAAATGCTTTATTATTGGTGACAAATACTTTGATGATGCTGGATTCATATGATATGCTGGTTAATACACCTGCATTCCTGATGTTGATATGTCTGATATTGTATAAATAAGAGTCTTGCATTTGTAGGTTTCCATGTGGATGATTCAGAAGTAACCTTAAATGTTTGTTTGGGTAAGCAATTTTCTGGAGGGGAATTGTTTTTTCGGGGCATACGATGTGAGAAACATGTAAATACTGGAAGTCATTCAGAGGTAAGTCGTGGTGATTGAATAACATAAATTAGATTGGTGTTTGGAAGATTTAATGCTTGATTTTTTTTTATCACTCTTAAGTGTATGTTGGACTACTTTCAATCAGCAAGAAGCATTGCTCCTTCTGTGCCTCAAATAGCAAGTTGTCCTTGCCACATTGCTTAGGTGTTACCTTTTGCCACCTTTTACTTTGCTGGCTGTATATCTATTCTAAAATATGTATGCTAAATACTAATATCTTTATTGCCCTGGTTAGAGCCATATGTGCATCAGAAAAAATAACCTCATTTAAGATTTTTGGGAGATTATTTATTGATCTTGATGAAGTGTGGGCTTGGTTTAGTTTACAACCCGAGCCCTTACAACAATAACTTGTGAATTAAAAATAATGCTCTTCATTTATGTGTTATATCAGTAGGACGGAGAATTGGTGTATCTGTAATTATATGTATTTCTATTTGTCAGTTTAGATTTAGTGGTATATATTTGTTTTTAATTGTGAAAACAAATCTAAATGATTGTTTATTTTGGGTTCATGCTCTGTTCAAATGAAGTTAGTTAGTGCTGTCTGGTTACTATTGTATGGAAATTTATGGACCATTGCTTCTTGCTATTTCTCATAGGTGGTTGTACACTTTTTTTTATGGAGTCCATTATTTGAAAGCAGGAGATCTTTGATTATTGTCATGTCCCTGGACGAGCTGTGCTTCATCGTGGTCGTCATCGCCATGGTGCTAGAGCTACAACATCCGGTCATCGGGTCAACCTACTTCTGTGGTGCAGAAGGTGATTTCACTTGTTGGTTGCTTTCATTACTACTTAAGTTTGTTTAATAATTTTGTGGGTTGCTTTATATTAAATTGCTCTGGCCTACCCACCAGATTCAGAAATCACACACTTGTCACTATTCTCTGTTCAGTTCTTCCCTCAGTAAATTAATATGACGTTTGCATTATGTCATTGTAGTTCTGTCTTTAGAGAGATGAAACGGTATCAAAAAGATTTCTCCAGCTGGTGTGGCGAGTGCAATCGTGAGAAAAAGGAAAGGCAGCGCTCCACAATTGCTGCTACCAAATTGGTAAGTCTTTCTGTAACCTGAATGTTATATGCATGTGCATTACATTCTGGGAAGATGTTATAAGTTTTATGTATAAACACTTGCTGATTCACTTGACTTCCAACCTTGTGATCAGTATAGACAGTGTTGGCAAATTGCTCCTAGCCTGCTACAGTAGGAATAATTTGAATTACTTGAAATACAGAGGAACTGTCTACTGTGTAAAACCAGTGTTGAAATTGTAGGAGTATAAAAGAAAAGCTGAGTAAGAATTATCATTCATAAAGTCGAAATCGTGTTTTTTTTTTACTGTGGGGTGTAATCAGATATTGAAGTTTAAGGAGTTTGCAAGCGTGATCTTTGTTATCATGTGGCTATTGAAGTATGCAATTTTTTAGTAGATATGATTATATGAATTCAAAATTGGGATTTTCTGTTATCGGTGTATGTGAAATATACCATGTTGCCCATGAAAAAGTTATTTTAAAGGCTAATTAATTAGCAGTGCACCGATCTTAATAGAAGTTTTGCTAATTGATGTTTGTTTTTGTACAGTATATATACTTAGAAATCCATAGCTGAGGTTGCAGAGTATAAAACTGATCTTATGGTATTACAGGAGTTGTTCAGGAGGGAAGGTGAATCCACTGCATAATCTGTTTTGCTCAGTGGATGGTTGTAAAATGATGTACCTGCAATCATTTGTCAATACAAGTAAGCTATGATTCCTGATCCAGCAGTTGTCTGTACAAGGTATTTGCTGTATTGAGATAGTTTTCTTCAAGTAAGCTTAGATTTTTCCTTAAAAACTGTGCGGTTTATCAGATGCGTATATATTGTCTTTGAAGAAGTGGGGGAACCTGGTTGTGTTATGTAGGCTGGTTTAATTCCCATAGACCATTTTTTTTTTTTTGGCATAAAACCGCAGAATCATGTCCAGAAATGTAGATTTAGACTGTAATTAATGTATGGTGAAATCTTGAGGTTGATAGCCTCTAGTTTCCTTTCCAATATGTAACTTCTGCATTTTCCTTCTTTTTTTTTTTGGGTAGAGGGTGAGCAATGGATGAATGGCAAGCTTTTAAAAAAAATGTGATTTCTTTTTTAGAATTTTTGTTTTTTAAAAACTTCAAATAAATTAATTAAAATTTTTAAAAACAATTTTCTCATGTAAAAAAAAAAAAAAAAAGTTGAAACGATTCGGTTTTCTAGGCATCATAGTTCAATGAGGATCATACAAGGGAGACTACATGTGGAAAATATTCTTTATATTTCTCTCTCTCCATTGGGTATAAAGGCAAATAAAAAAAATGGAAATGAGACAAATGTTAATTTTTCATTGTTTGTTTGAAAGGAAAAAGAGGAAGAATTGTAGTTATTTTTGTGAAGCTTATGTAGAAAACACTTTTCTTCTAAATTGGAAATTAGAAGAGTAAAATTATCTCTTTCAGTTTTTTAGTTTTAAATTTTAATTTTTTAAAAAGAATAAATAATTTTGGTAAAAAATAGCATATTAAAAAAT
>JAMLFT010010225.1:0-12041 GCA_026544285.1 Pachyrhizus erosus
AAACACATTATGTAAATTATAAGCTCATAAATCATTAAAAAAATATAAGTTATTAAAATAAATTTTGATTGAATAAACTTATAAACTAATCAAATAAATTATAAATTTGTTGAAATAACTTGTTAAATATATTCATACTTATGGTTATAACAAATAAAGTCCTCCTATTTTTATAATTAACACCTGTCTCATTACACAGCTAGTGGGTAAATCATGTGAAAGTAGTGAACTAGAGTTTGGTCCTCATTCTTTTTATTATATCAAATAATGTTCTAATTAGACCTTCTTTTCTGACCTTTCTACATTGAAAGAAATCTGTTTTGACAAAACCTTACGGAGTATATTATTGCTAAAAATAAGTTGCATTGGTAACATCTGATTTGAGAGATGTAGACTTTTTTTTTATATATCTATTAACAATTGATAAGGCATGCGCAACCGCATGCTATTCCATGGTGAATTCAAACTTCAACTTTTTCCCAATTGACCCTTCAAAATAAGTGCGCATTTTCTAGATCGATCAACAACATATCTAAATAAGAAATATATAGCCATCCCTGTTATCATCATTACTTAACAAAGTTGATGAAAATCTTTCAAAAGGCCAAGTGATTTTTCCTTGCAGATATGGCACTGAGTAGCAATTGAATTTGAATGCAGAGAACGCCAAATCTAGAAAGGCAAGTGGGTTGCATATCCTTAGCATGGCCACGAATAAACGTAAAAAATATCATGAGGTTCACGCAAGTAATTTTTATTCATTGACCATAATAATGACAAATAGAAGATATCAAATATAATGGGCAGAGATTTGCTACCAAATCATACGTGTATATCCCTTCATTCACTCTTAATTATAGCTTCTCTAATTAGTCTCCTACCTACTAAATCTTTTTCATAACTTTTCAAGTTTCTCCTATTTGTTCAATGAGGACATATAAACTAGGAGAGAAAAAAAATACATAACTCGTGTATCGATACCAATTATTGTCAATTATTTTCATGGGTTTTCGTTCTAGTCTATCATTGAATTCAATTATTTTTTTGTCTAATAATTCCAAAACTTCTTGTCAGCTTACTCTCTTTTTGTATTTTTAATCTAAAGATCGATGCATGCTTTATAGTGGTCTATTAATAATCATTTTGGTTGTATATTCCTCATTGTCTTCACATATTTTGTTAGATGCCTTAGTTACCCCATACCATATAGCTATAACAACTTCTTCGGAATTGAAACTTCTAGACACAGTTACCTTTGGAGTTTGAAAGTGACATGAATAACTTTGGGGGGATGGATGAGGGCATTATCATCATTAATTTATTTGATGGTTTAGTTATGAGTCTTAAGGTCGTCTGATCAGTTTTCTAATATTCCTTTTCCAGAAAGAAAAAAAATATAACATAAATTCAACCCTCACACCCAGTGATCTGAAATGAATGTATTCATGTTTTTTTTTTTTTTACAAGTAATATTGTCATTCACTTTTTCAGTGATGTCTGACAATTGACTGCCTATGGAATGTACATGTGCATGTTTATTTGCATGCGTTGTCACTTGGGTTTAATAAATAATAAAATTTTTAAGTTTCTTTCTTCAATTTTGTCTATACAAATTTAGCAATGTAAGTCCAATAAGGCAAAGAATAATCACATTCGAATCTCTAGACTTCGTCAGGTCGAACCTTCAACAGCTAAAATCAGACTCTTGAATATCTAATTCCCATCCAGAGAGATAGATATCTCTTCATTCGGTTTGCCACGTATTTAAAACAAAACAAAACAAAACAAAATAATTAAGTCATGCTGTTCACGCAATGTGGGATAAAATATACTTTAGTTTAATATTTATTAGATTAACATTAAATGATATATTTATTTTATGAAATTTTTTATTTTATTTATTAATATAATTTTTATCTCAAATAAAAAGTTGATTAGAAATTGATACGATGTGATAAGATTTTTTTTTTAATTTGTTTTTATCAACATTTAAAATAGGTAAAGTTTATACATATATCTTTTTAAAATTAAAAAATAATTACATATTTTTTAAAATTTAATTTAAACTGTAATTTTATAATTTCCACAAATTAAAAAAATAGATTTATTTTTAGAGAAATATTTATAATTTTAATCAAAAAGATAATTTTATCATTTATACATAATGTATATTTTATCTAATTCATGTTAAGTATAAGATATAATAATACGATATTATCTAGATTATTCAATGTACATTAACTATGATTAAAATTTATCATATTTATTTATCTTATTATACATTTTATTTTGACTACTGTGCAAATCTTTACAGGCAGATATATTAATTTTGATTCTTGAATTGATCCTGACCCATTTAATTAGTAATTTGTATAGACTTAAAAATGGTTGTATTTATTTAATTTAATAAAGATTTATATAAATTAACCTGTAAGTTAAATAATTTTTTTTATATATAAAAGTTTAGATTGGGAGATGGCACGTTCCCCATAGCAAAAATTACAAATCTCAAGAATGATTTATAATAAAATTTACATATTTTCTACCAATGAGTTAAATGGATTTGATTTGCAAGCTTGCAAACAAACTCATTTTAACCCATAGATTCGATTTGCAAGCTTGCCAACAAACTCATTTTAATCCATATATATATATACATACATAAATAAATGAAGATACTATGTTTAGAAAAAGAATGTTAACTTGTAATTATTAGTTCCCTTGGTAATCCTCTGCCCAACAAGAACAAATTCATACAGACATTTATAGTACTATATGAGTTATAGTTCTTAAGTTCACCCATTTAATTATTGGTACCCTTGGTTCTCTTATTTGCAATTGGATAAAATGTAACCCCAATGGGGCTGCTAAAGGTTCTCTGCATCTGCTTGCGATAAAATATGTAGACACAGTAGTGTCGTGACACTTTTGGATGTTTTGCAATAAATATTGGGATCAATAATGTACTTTTTGTTGAGTTGGTTGGTGCAGTGATGACTATTGAAATTGTGGGATGATCAACCTTATGGATAGAATGTGATTCAATGTTGGTTATTGATGTTTTTTTGGAATGATAATTTAGTTCTTTAGAAAATTAAAAATAGATGAAAAAAATGTATAAAACCATACTTTATTAAAAGTGTAAATTTTTTGGTAGGTCAAATTTTTTGACAGGTCATATTTATTGTGAGGACAATATTTATGCAGATAAGTTAATAAGTCACGCGATACAACCATACATTTTTTTTTTTTTTTATATGAAATTTGAGTCCAAGTTTTATTGATATTTTTAATCACAATATAATCGGTCTCCCTTTTTTGGATTTATATAATTGTTTTATTTCTCATGAGTTTGGTCTTCGTCTCCAAATACTTTTGTACATATTTTTTTTGTTTTGTTATATTTCATGTGTGTTACAGAAGATGGTTAACATTTAGGGTGCTAATCTAGTTAAGATTTCTCTTACTATTACGATGCTTATGCACATTTTTTTTGTTTGAAAAAATAAATTTTGTTAAAGACAAATTTTGTTAACAATTTTTATTTTATACATCAAGAGTACGAGTTAAAGATGTAAAAATGTATCTTTTATTAAAAAATATACATATATATTTGAAAAAAATTAGTTAGAAATTAAAAAAATTAGTTAGTAACTGAAAATTGATAGCTAATAATTAAAAATTGTTAAGTTAACTTATTAAATATAAGTATTTGATAAAATTATTTATTAAAATAGTTGATAAATATAAAATGACAAAAATAAATATGTTTATATTTTTATATAATTTTAATTTTATTTTGTTGATAAAAATATATTTTAGGGTATTTATAATTTTAGTTATTAAGTAATTTTAAATTTAATTTTTTATTTATAGATCAACCATTTTAATTATATTTTTTACTTTCAATTATCTCAATTTTTTCATGTTATGTATTTTATTATTCAACTTATACTATATTTTAAAATATTTTAAATCAAATTTAAAATGAAAATAAAAATACTATACTTTTAAATAGATATTATACTTTCATTATGCTAATAGTGTAATGCTTAAAATAAATAGTGTAACATAAAAATATTCAAACAATAATATAAAAATAAAAGAAAACTATCATCTAATATCAATATCTTGAAGTATAAGGTTGAAATATTAAAATCAATACTATAAGTAGTATAATGATTAAAATAAATCATGTAATATAAAAATACCTAAAAAATAAAAGTAATAATAAAATAAAATATCTTATTATCTATAGTAAAAAAATAAAAAAAATAAAAAATTATCCAATTATATATAAACAAGTAAAAATAATGAAACTTTATCTTATGAGTATAAGAAAAAAAAAACAAATAAGCTTAAATATGCTTTATGACAAAATTTTTGCTTTGTTCTCTAATATTTTTAAATTGTTTGGTCTCTAATAAAAAATTTGTTTTATTTTCATCTTTAAAATAATATTTAAATTATTTTTAAAAGTATTATCTAAATAAATTTAAAATAAAAAATAAAATAAAAATTTATTCGGAACTTCAAAGTTAGAAAAAAATGTTATAGATCAAAAAAAAATTCAGTCATTTATTAATAATAAAAATATTTAAATAAAAAATATAATAAAATCTTATCTTATATAAAAAAATAAAAAAAATTAAAGATAAAAAAAATAAAGATAAAAAGCTATAAACTAAAGTCATTACTTTGAAAAATATTACTTAAAATAATATTAAAAAATGTTATAAACTATTAAAAACTTTTGTTTATCATACGCTACTAATAAGATTAAACAAAATTTTCAATTATTAGAAAAAAACTAAAAACTAGTTGAATAACTAAATATAAAAAAAAAATGACCCAAATTTTACACAAGATACCACTCATGTAGTCTTCGTCACACAAAACTTTTTTTTCTTTTTTTTTCTTGTTAACAATAAATCAGTAAAACAAATTATGAAATCAATTCATTTATTAGTACAATGAATAAAAAATCAAATCAAGTAACCAAAAGTCCCGAGCCTTCTTGTCTCTGGACAAAAACATGTCATGTATCCTTATCTAGTAAAGTATGCACTTGTTGAAAAATTATGATATATAGATAGAAACCATACATCTTAGTCGAAAAAATAAAAAGTTTCTTCAAGATCTTTACGAACAAGCATGATTCATGATTTTAGTGTTTTCCTTTTACAAAGCAAAACAATCGCAAATTATCGAACATAGCAATAGTTGTGTTGCCTCTATGTAGTCCATGCAAATAAAATGTCTTGGAGCCTCTCTATCAGCAATAAGTAATAACTACTCCTTCTGTATCTAAGATTGTAATAGAAGTATTAAAAATTACAATTAATATGATAAATTTTAAGAAATATATAATATAATTTTTTAATATATATATATATAATTAATTAAATTTATTTATTATTTATTATCAACTATTTTCATTAAGAATATTTTATAAAAAATATTTAATATTTTATTAATTTTATAAAATGACATATAATTTGATATATTTTTTTGTAAAATATCACATAATTAATTATAACAGACATAATTTTTTATTAAAATTAATTATCACTTGTTTCAAAGTAAAATTAATGGAATCTACAACAATTAATGACTTTTTAACTAGTGTCTTTGGACACTTGTTGACATTTGTCTTTATTCTTATAGAGTTAGTGTCTCTTTTTATTGAGTTGGTGACCCCCCTCCCAATTTGTTTTGCTCATACTAACCAATACTTACAAGTTCAATTTAAGTTAAATTAAGTGTAACTTAATTTCTTTATTTGCTATACTTAATCTATTTTGTGTATGACTCTATAGGTTCTCGTAATATTAGCTGTAACATCAATTTATATTTAATATTACAAATAGTTAAAAAATTAATTATTTAATTTAACCTTTGTGATCCATAATATTATGAAATTTCTGTCATTTTATCTAAATTTCTTAATTGAACATAACATATAGAATATGTCACTCTTGTATAGTTCAATTATTTATTTTTTGATACTTGAATAAATATGGAATAACAATAAAACTCAATATGTCATATGTACTTATTTTTATCACAATCATGCATTTTATTACATTATTCTATTGAATAGTACAAAGATATAACTTTGTTAATTGTTATATGGGTGGGACAAATTTATCTGAATCACTCATACTTATTTGCATTGAACCATTCTTTAATAGTTCAATTTTCTAAAACTAACAAAATAGTTTGATTGAATTTTTTATTTATAAAAATAGCTTAATTTTTTTCAATTTAGTTCAGTGTAGTTGTCAATTAGTTCATTTCAAACAATTTATTTAGATACCCCTACTACCAACCTCCTTTCTCTATACCCTTACTTTGTTAATTAATGTAAGAGTTTATGTTTTTCAGTTGTAATATATATAGTTACTTAATTTATTTATTTTTATCTTCCTCTACCCTTCATTATGCTTTGAAGTACATATGATCATAATCAAGAAGTACAAAACTTATTTCTTAAATACGTATTTGAGGTTTTAATTTACAAGTTCTTGTGGATTGAAAAATATTTTTTATAAGAAGCTGGTTATTAAATGGAGTTCAATATTTTAAAGAATCATTCATTGGTTTTTTATCAAAGGATATCATGAATTTTTTTTTTTAATTTTGTTGAAGGACTTATAAATTAGGATTAAATGAATTTTTGGTTCCTCGACTTTTTCGTATTTTGATTTAATTTTTTTATTTTTAGTTCTTGTCAAATTTTAAATGATTAATTTTAGTTTCTTAATTTTTTTTATCTATTTTATTCTCTCGTTAATTTTAAATAATAAAAAGTAATCAAGAGACCAACGTTAAAATTGACAAAAAAAATTTAAATAGGACTAAAAATGAAAATCTAAAATAATTAAGAAATAAAAAACCTAGTGAACCCTATAACATAATAGCACATAAAATGTTGAGAAAATATTCTGAGTTTAATTTCTGCAAGTCAATTTTCATGAATAGGTTATTTGTAAAATTTTGTTAAAGCATGTTGACCTCAGAATTGATTTTCTAAAGAATTATATTTAATTGTTGATTATGATGCTATTTATGCCTAACTGGAAGTGTTAATAATTAATAATGATTGAGAGAGAGAAATTGCTTTAACTTAGTGATGAAATGAAATCACTTGACAGAATGAACAAAATCACAGAGGTGGGTTATGAATGAAGGGGTTTCCTATTTTGTCCAATCTGGCTTAGGAACATAAATTGATTGTGGAATGAAAGTCATGAGCCAGCGTTTGTCCACAAAGTATCATCATCCTCTAAGCCGTTGAGTTCTGTTATAAATTTGTAGGACCCATGAGGGGCACATGGCCCCAAGATGTCTTGGGTCTATTAGGACAAGATTAGGGAAGGGTGCCTTTGCGTGGGCACCCCAGTGTTGGGTCAACCAGAGCATATTTCCCCACCTAATGCACAGAAGGATACCCTAAGCTAGACAGCCTTGTTCCCATGTGCACAAATTTAAGAGCAACATTCCAAAACGACAACCTCCTTTGTGCTCCCCTTCTTTTTCTCTTCCCCTCAGATTCTCATAACATCATCTTTTGGACAACAAGGAACAAACTAAGAACATTACCGGTGTCTTCCACATTCTATCCTTACCATTTTCATCCACCCTCCACCAAAAATATCAATTCTAAATTATTTATTATCTCATCTTAATTTTTCTTATTTTCCACTTTTGGCACGTTAATCATAATTTCCATCTTTTTCAAGTTGGGGCACATATCTAATACTTCTATATATGAAACTTTTAGTTAATTAGTCTAGAATCTCTCCTACGTACTACATGGCAACTAACTTCTTTAACTTGTTTTTATTATTATTAAGTTGAGTTTTGTATTTTCATGATGCTTGATCATTAAACAAATAAAATAATGCTGACTGTTTTGTGGAATTTTAGTTGTACAATCCTCTTAATTGTTTCCATCTTCGACAACCCTCTTAATTGTTTCCATCTTCGACAACCCTCTGCGTACCATCAGTACAAACAAAATATTTATTTTTGGCTAATCGATGGATTTTTATTGATTTGAGTAACAGATTGTTTTCCATACATTCGTGATTCATATTCCCGTGATGATTAGTTGTGAATCTCAGGTACAATTTGAAATTAGTCTTTCTTGGAAAGTCATTTGGATTAGACATCATGCATGTGGAAGATAGGAATATAGAATGATCTTTTGACTTTTATTTGAAACCAAGACAAAAATCATGGCGCACAAGGGTAAACTTGTATCTACAATTATTACTTATAAATGAAAATTATTTACTCATTCTCATTTGTCTTAGGATTTGTTATATTCTAATTATGGCTATAGGGTTCGACATATCCCCATTAGTCACTTTCCCTTCCCCTGCTTTCCCCGTTTATATGGAGTCCAAAAAGAAAATTTTACATTCATGTAGAATTTTATAAACAATTTGTAGATTTTGTTGTACACAAAGTGACATATCTATAACTAAATTCCCTTTTTCTCTGTGACAGTTTAAACAAACGATGCAACTGCTGCTTATGTTTCTTGATTGGGGGGAAAAACCATCAGGTCATAGGCGATTGTTGAAAAAATGGGACCCTTCTATTTTTAAGTGTGACCATTGCCAATTATTCAATTTCAGTTACCAACACAAGTTATTATTGGGGCCAAAGATGACCTTTCGTGTTGAACATCGGTGTAACTTTTAATCATACTCGATTCAAAGATATAAAAAGCAAATTAAAATTATAGCATTATTTTTTATTCATTAATATTAATTTAATAAAATATAAACAAGCGTCAATCGTGGTTGAATAATTTGAAAAAATAAAAAATAAAAAATAAAAAAATCTCACACTAAATTTCGCATTGAGCCCGTGGTTCCAAGAAAAAAAATACAATAGAATGAACTCAATGTTATATATAAAAAGTGGATGGATTCAACTTTGACGGCATATTACCCTTCATGGTCGTGAGAAATAGGGGAGATTCTCATGCTAGATTGACTTTGATTCCACCAACAAAAATTCAAGAGGTTTAACACGGAATATGATTAGATGGAGACTTGGAAGAGTTTGAAAGGGATGGGTGGGAATTATTTCTTTTTTCTCCCAAATTTAACTGTATACTTTTCTCACTTATACGAATAAAAATATATAATTTTTCTTTTTTAAAAAAATAATTTTTTATAAATTTCAAAAATAAAATTTTTAAATTTCTTTTTCTTTTTCTCAAAATTCATCCTTTGAAATATTCCTTTAATATCTGTTAATGATATATATATTAGCGTGCATGTATTTTCCAAGTTAAGAGTGTATAATCTGTAGTTTATTAATTACAAATAAATTAAATAGTAATAAATGCTAAAATTATATTATTATTTTTAATATATTTTATAAATTACACTTCTCTCTTTAAAAAATTAATATGTCATACTTTAATCTACTTTAATGCAAACAATTTTTTAATGATAATTTTTCTCCTTTCATTATTATTTTTGACAGACAACTTGTGTTTACATTTTTTTTATTCTGACTTTTATTTATTTATTTTGATTTACATCCTTTACTAATGACTTTATAATGAAGTCAAATTTTTGGGAAAAAGAAAACAAAGTTGATAAAAGCAATATTTTAAATTTTATTCAAATTCTAAAGTTTTAAAAAGTAGTACATATCATCTCATAGAAAAAAAGTGTAATTTTCACCAAAGGATAATGCTAACAAATACTCAAATGGTTAAGAAATAAAAGTAATTTTTTAATGAAAAATGTAATATTTAACATTCCTAATTATCCCTTACTGCAAATTTAATAAAAATGAATAAAATATATTTTTTCCTTTAATATTTAAAAAATTTATTTTTAATTTATTTAAAAAAAATTGTTTGTTTTTAGTCTTACAAATTTTGAAATGTCTGTTATTTTTTATCTTAAGCATTATTTAAATTATTTTTTGTTCATTTATAAAGTATTGTGTAAGGCACTATAAGAATAAAAAATGTTGTATTTTAAATTTAGAGTAATAAAATAGACATTTTAAAATTAGAGAGACTAATTAAAAATATTTTTTTAAAATTTTGAAGAGGACAAAAATATATTTTACTTACAAAAGATGATTTATTAATTATTTAACTAATATTTTATAAATATTGGTTAAGATGAATCTTTGAAATTAAATAAAAAGATAATTTAACTTAAACATTTCTTGAAATAGGAGGTACAATTTATTTTTAGAGAACATTTGGTACAAGAAAATATATTTATGTTTGAGAATCACAATTCTTGAAAAACATGAATATTAGAAATCATGATTACTAAGAAATGATTGAGGGTAGAAAGTGATTGTTAGTGACAAAGAGATATACATAAATAAGCAGTAACTCTTAGCATGTTTCTAACGAAAGTGATACATGAATTAATAAAATACATACCTGAATTAAATAAGAGAGATCTAAAAATTGTGTGAATATGAGATTGTAGTCTATCAATTAAGAATTTTATAATTAAACATGTTTAACTTTGAGATGAGTGACCTTTTGAAAAAAATTCTAAAAAAATATGTGAATTGAGATAAAAAAAATATTTTTAAAAAAGTCAGATATTGGTTTATGAAGTTAGTCATTTATCTTAAAAGTAATTAGACATTACACTTTTAAAAAATATTTTTAAAAAAAACATGTATTTTACAAACATTTTTTTAATTATAAACAAATTAATCCTAATTTTTGTGTGTACATATTCTACATGTAGTTGAAAAGAAAAAAAAAGTATTTATTACAAAAATGTTGGTTTCTAGATATCATGTTCACTATGCTAATCGTAAAAATAACAAGAAATATTTAAGTTATATTTAAATAAATTTCTATAAAAAAATATTTACTAGAGAAAAATAAGAAAAAAATATAATAACTTTTTTTATAAATTAAAAAATCACGTATAAGCTAATTAAGATATTTTTTTTATATTAAATTTTTAAAAGTTGATTTTTAAGTTAATTTGAATTTATAATATATATATATATATTTAGTACAAATACTTACGGAGATCTATCCAAATAGAACCTTTATTGCATTTGGATTCTATTCATCTCATTTGAACTTAAGTAGAACAAAATCATTAATAAAGATAATCTTTTTCTTATTATGTTTTAAATAAATAATTAAATTTTTTGGGTTAGGATTTAAATAACTAGTTAAGTTAAAATAAATTTTTACTTAGTGACTATATGTTAGGTGATTTTTATTGTAACTAATATTTTAATTTGTGTAGTATATATGGTAAATGTTTATTTTTATATAATTAAAAATTATAAAAATAAATGTCTTTTAATAAGTAAATTATATTATACAATTTTTTATAATAAATAATTATCCTTAAATATAAATTTAATTTTATATAACTTAAAATATAAAGTTATTTTTAGTTATTAATAATTTATTTAAAGAAACAATTAAAATTTAATGTAGATATAAAAAAAATAAAAGAGATTAAAAGAGATATACAATTAGAAAAAATTAAGCATGCAATAAAATATTAAAGCAATGTTATTTCACATGATTGAAATAAAAAAACAGTTAGTTAGTTGCAATGGTATTATGTGTAAAGTAGACATCCAAAGAAGAGAAGAGATAAAATATTAAAAATATATGTTTTAATTATAATAATTTAAAATTGATTTTAATTTTCCATTGGAAAAAATTGTGAATTTTTAATTTTGTGTTACACACTACAAAAGATGAATTCAAAAGTAAATATTACTATAAACCAAAAAAAGGAAAAAAAATTGTTGATTTTTAATAAAGTTTAACGGTATGCATTATTAACGTAAAATTTTCATACTAAATTAATTAATTAAAAATTATCATTATAATTTTTAATATATTTATTATAAAAATTATTAAGTTTATGATATGTAATAATTTATAATTAAATGATAAGATAAAAATCTTTATATCTTATATATATATATATATATATAATTTATTTTTTTATATTCTTCCCAATCTGTACACATCTCGAATGCTGTGATAAAAC
>JAMLFT010010226.1:0-12040 GCA_026544285.1 Pachyrhizus erosus
TCTATTATGAGGATTTCTCTCTCTAACTCTAGGAGGCTTGTTGCTTCTCCTTGTTGTGTGTTTGGGGAAGACACCTTTTTCCCTTTTATAGGCAAAAATTTTGCCTTATGGTTTGCCTAAAATAAATGCACTTTAATAGAGAGCACCGAATGGACAAGTCAGAAAAATAACTGAAGAGTTCTTTTATTCCTTTCACCCTTTCATTTGCTGGCTGGACAATTAATTGTTGGCTGTACCCACAAAAACATGTTTAAACTGTTACAACTATCTGGTTTTCTTGCTCGCATACATAACATGAGATGTTTTCCAGTAAGAGTAGTGTTTCTTTATCATGCAGCGTTGTTCAGAGGGGCATGTCGTATTACAAATTCCGGGGAGTGAAGTTCCATCAATAGTAGCAGACATCCCTAATTCTTGGTCAGGAATTGGCCTGTGTGTTGTTGTAGAAGGTCAGGTGTCGGAAAATTTGTGGGAACGTAGCATTGTATGGTCTTCTAATGATCCTGAAGAAGACAAATTGGCTCACAGAATGTTGGGTAGATGGCCCTCAACTATTCACTAATCGTTGGCAACACGTGAAAGGTGAAAAGAACCAAATTCAGTTGTTGCTGGCCACTGAAACTGGCCCTCGTGACGGTGTTGAACATTCAAAGACCAAAGCCTCCAAAGATTGAAATAAACAAGTGTGGGTGGCGTGCGTTATGCAAGGAAGAAGATGTTGAAGATTTCATGACGTGTTTGAAGCAGACGCTAATGCTTTTCATGCACAAGTAAAAGAGAAATTAACCCCACCTCCATAACACACAAAACTCTTACTCTTTTGTTCTTCATGTGTTATATATCGCGCAATTTTACTTAACATGTAAACGTTACCACATTTATCTTGTGTTCGTTACGAGGAAAGACAAAAATAAAAGTACAAACAAAATTAATAAAAAGAAGTAAAATGTAAGAAAAATGGTAAAAAATAAAGTTATTTCATTGAAGTAAAGAAGAATGTAAAATATATATATATATTAAAATTGATTTGATAAATAACAAAATTAATTATTATTATTTATAATTATTTTATTGATAATATTATTCTTAATTATTATTATTATTATTTTATTTTATTTTTATTCTATTTATTATTAACATCATTTTTTATTTTTACTGTGAATTTTATTATTATTTATTTATTATATGTTATTATTATTTATTTTATTATTAATATTATTTTTATTATTATTAATATTTTTATTTTTTATTATTTGGTAAAAATAAAATATGGGAACGTAGTAGGAAGGCTAGAGAATGCTTCCAGCAATGGACAAGTCTACAAGCAGCTGAGCACAGGACGGTTTTTCAGACAAATCTGAATTTCTTTTTAATGGGACCCACATCTTTTTTAAAACATTTTTTTTTCTTTTTTACCAGATCAAACCATCATAAGTTTTCTCTTCCTTTCTCTCTGCTTCTTCTCCTCTCTATTTCATATGTACCAAATGATTGAAGGCAGTTATTCAATCAAACACAAAAAAAAAAAATATATTTTTTTTATTGGAGAGCTCAGCTCGCATTTTATACATACAGTTTATAGTAAATTTTGAAGTTGTTGACAGAAACTATCAACATATGACGACTCTAAATTGTCGCTCAGTAAGAAGTTCCTCAGGTTGGTATGATTTTCTCTCACTTCTCTTCCAAACTCATTCCCATCATCCATCACAATTTTCACAGCATTGTATACACTTTCTTTCGTGAACAACCCATCTTCTTCACCTTTCTCTAATTCCACCCCAACCTTTAACTTTCTACTTACATTCGCGCATTTATGATATGATCAGCACCCAACCGTGGTAAGAGCACCAACTGACACTTATTCACAAGTGCCTCTGTCAAAGAAGCAGCACCACAGTGTGTTATGAAGCACCCAACAGAAGGGTGTCCTAAAATCAGTTGTTGTGGCACCCAACCTCCATATACAATTCCTCTTCCTTGAACCCTTTCTCCCAACCCTTCTGGCATAGCTTCTTCAATAGACTCAAATCCATTAGGGGGCTTAAGTGCTGCAAGAAATGGAAAACCTGTTGGTTCAAGACCAAGCAATAGTTCTTGAAACTGATTTTGCGGTAACGGGCTTTCGCTTCCATATGCACAGAAAATAACAGAACCAGGGTTGAACCCCCCAAGCCACGCAACCCATTTTTCCTCTGAAGTAGTGTTTTGTGGCTCAGGTAAAAGAGGACCTGAAAGTAGAACAGGCTTACCATACACAGTTTCAAGATACTCCGCATATGGCCCATCGATTTCTTTGCAAGCATTGAATCCAATTGCATCTGCCAAGCTTGTACCCATGCCAAAACGATCGTACAACAAAACGCCACTTCCAAACTCGAGTTTTCTTGTGGCAGCTAGGAATCGAACTTCATGTGCATGAAGCTTGATGGATGAATCAGGGAACCCCTGAGGTGGTTTCATCAGATCAACTTGAGTTAATTCTCCTCCTTGGCTCTTCCTTGGTCCATTCCAGAGGTAAGCTATTGATAACGGATTAACTATAAAGTATTGTATGCACTTGATGCCCAAGCTTCGTGTTAAGTTTGGTAACCAATGTTGGAAATCAAAGAAAACAATTTGTGGCTTCAGTTCCCTAAGGAGAAGTTCGATGTCCTTCTCTGTGCGATCCATAGCGGTGGGAATAAAGAGAAGGGCACATCTGAAGTGGTCTCAGCATCATGAGGAAGGCCATCGACACGAGGAAGTATGATGGGGACAAAGGTAATGAGGTGTGGGTGAAGGTTGAGATGTTGCAACTTGGTTTGTGTTCTTTTGGGGATGAAGAAGGAGATTTTGTGTCCTTTCTTTGCTAACTTGTTGGAGAAATGGAGATATGGGGTTAGGTGTCCCATGGCAAACCATGGAAACATCACTATGTTCAAATATGGTGCATCCATAGCTGCAATGAGCCTAGGACCTTGTTGCAGGTTCAACTACCGAACCAACGACCCACACAAAACCCCTTCAGCAGCCTATTATTTATATATAAAACTAAAAGTTAATAAATTGAAATAATTTCAATAAATTATAATACACTGTGTATTTGAATTTTGAATAGTGTAATTAATAGATAGAAAAAGAATTTAGAAGTGAAAGATCTGCTAGAAAATGAAATAACAGAAAAATAAGTTATAAAATGTATGTTGGGTCACGCATCAAAAACGCACATAAAAAAATATATATGTATGACTTATTGGTGATTACGAGTGATTTTGGCTTCACGCAGACGAATTACAGCCAACGATCCAAACTTAGGACAATTTTTTGGGGTTATTAGTTCACCCTCGTGGAATCACAATCCACTGTCCCGTCTACTTCTAAATATAACCTTTAATTATCAACAATTAATGTTAGTATAGTTGTTAGAGACTTATAAATATATCAATTTGATTTACTTATAATTTTTTAATTAATATGGTATATTATATTATTTAATATAAACATATAATAATATTCATATTAACTGTTTTAGTTTTTGCTAAATAAAAACTATATAATAAAAAAACAATCTAGCGTTAAACGGTAAAAAGGTGACTTTTTAAAAAATAATATTATTTTCTAAGTATTAGGTAAAGTCTTTGTCTTGATTCCGTTTATTATAGTTGATATATTGGGGGTTTAATTTTGTTAATTTTAATAATATTATTTTTTAAGACTAAGGTGTGAAGTGCTTGACGAAATATTTAATTTGCCATTGTCGGTTATGTTGTGTATTTTTTTTCTGTCGTTGAAAACGCATGAGAAAATAATCCAAGATAATGATTCCCATTAATTAATTGATTATTCAATCAAAATTTGAACCTCAGGTTTCCTAGTGTTCTTTTCTTCGTATCTTTTTATTTATTTAAAAATTCTTCTGCATATCTCTTTTATATGATAAGACAACACACTTGGCTCAAATATGATGCTTTTGATCATGCTAGCCTACCTAATAACTCTTTTATAATGTTTGTATGATATGATTTTTTGTCGTTTTAATCATTGTTTTTATCACTTTTTTTTTCTTATCTCTATCCTTTTATATGATCTTTTACAACTAACATTTTTCACAACTTTTTATACAAATTGTTTGTATCTGTGAGGCATCTTTTGATAGATGATAGCCTAATAGTTCTTACTGCGTGTAATTTTATAATCATCGAGTATTCTTTTTAATTGTAAAAAAAATTGTTAGTACCAATGGTTTCAGAGTTGATTTTTTTAATAAGGATTGAAATTCGTTCCCGACTTACGTAGAAAGTCGCATTGAATGTCAAACAAAAAATTTCAAATATCTCAAACTAAAAAAATATTTTATTTTTATTAAATCATTAAAGTTGATCTAGTGATGCAAAAGCTAGAATAATAAAATAAAATAATTTTATAATCATTACAGACCTTAACAGTTATAACAAAATTAAGGTTTTTCACTTTTAAAATTAGTTTCCTTGATTAAATGTATTCATTATTAATTCGATTAATTTAAATAATGAATTCAGTGTACATATTAATATAAATAGATCAAGTTAAGATGTAATATAATAATCTCCTACGTTTATGCATTTAATATATATATATATAAAGCTAGATTGCAATATATATTTGGGTCCTCTAAGCACGTGAAAAGTGAACTTAGTAAATAAGTTTCACCATCACGAAAGACTAATTTCTAAATCGCAATACTTCATTCAAAGACGAACAGCATTTTCCATAACTCAAACAGCCATGGATACCACAAGTGTAACTCCTTTGCACATAGCAATGTTTCCATGGTTTGCTTTGGGCCATTTTTCACCCCTCCAACTAATTAACAACCTACTATCCTTACAAAATACTAACTAATGTGAATTTCGAGTTAATTCAATTTTAACAAAATTCTTATTAACTTTCTTATGAAAATGTGAATTAAAATTTTTACATTCATAAAAAAAAAAATATTTTTCAAAAATTGATGTAATCCTGACATTTGTTCTCATGGATACGAATGTGCACGATTATATTGGTCAAACACATGTAGACAAACATGTAAAGATAAGCTTATTGAAATAATCGTAAAAACAGATACATTCTAAATTAAATAATAATGTTAACTAAAATCATTCTCAATCACAAATATCATCATATTATGTATCTCACAGTAATAATTATTGCAAAGTAGACACACATGAAACGATACACATGCTGACTATAATGAAAATGAGACAAACTAATTCTAAAGAGATTTCTAATAATTGAACAACTAATGCAAATGTGCAACTTAAATATGAAACAATCATAATGAATACCTCTCAGTAGGACAAAAATGACATATTTTATAACCCATTCAAGTGACACTAATGACTAATTATAAAACATATTAATGGCATTGTCAAAAAGACTCGCCACAAACAAGGTTTATAAATACCTTGGCTGCCCTTCTGTGGAATCGGTTGTTCACCACATCCTCAAGACTACTTAAAGGTACATAAACTAATCTTCTCACCCTAATCAACAAACTTATGGATAATGCTTGACAATTATGATTATAGATGTGTGCATGTTAATCACATGAAGATATCAACGGACCATCCTATCCAATCTCAACATCAAGATTCAGTATTAATGTTGCTTAGACTTCCTTTTGGTTTTAGGCACAACAACATTGTGTCTACGACCTTAGTATGGTCAACCACAAAGTGCTAAGAAATGTTTAAATGTTTTTTTGTCTTCCAAGTATTATGACCTCTTAGACTTGCTTGCACTTGATCGTACCTGCCACCTCACTATGCTTAGTCACAATGTACTGAACAATTTTCAGCGTTTTTAAATTTAGGCTAAAGTCAAAAAATTCATTAGAATTTTTGCCAACAAATTTCCTTTTATATTCTTTTTTTTTTGTTTTCAACATATATCGTACGTTATTTAAGAATTATGAAGGCCACTACTAAATAATTAAATTAATTACAACCTTTTTTAAATAATATTATGAAATCAGCATCAATTTTTGTTTGTTAGCATTACCTCAATGTTGACGATAGTTTGCATTTTTCTTATAGTAACTTCTATACATCCAAAACTAATATTATTTAGACCTTCCCTGAAAAAGTAATTTGGATATTTAATGCAGGTATTATTGAATATTGTTAGGTTATTATAAATATATATTTACTTTTCCATCTATTTAATTTTTACCCCATTTCTTACATCTTTCTTACTTTATTGCCCCATTATTTATTATATTTATTAATTCTGCTCCATTTTTTCTTTCTTTCTTTTTACATATGATTTTATTTTTTCTAGATAATTATTTATATATGATTTTAATTAATCTTTATATGACATATATAGTCAAATTTTTAATTTATAAAAAGTAATAATGCTTAATAATTATATATTATATGTAAAAATTAGTTGAGAACATAACAATTTTAAACTAGGTAATCAGTTTTTTAAAAATAAGATGATTGTATTATTCTTAATTAAAAAAGTTTAATCCCAAATTTGATTTATGTTGGACATATTTGAATTTTAATTTTTTAAATAAACAAAATCAATTTTATGAAATAAAAAAGTCATTAACTCAACATATCTAATTAAAAAAATTCAAGAAGACAAACTAATAGAGAGAAAAAAATTAATTTGTTTAAAAATACGAGTGATTAAAAATATATTTTAAATATAAATATGAGAGAAAGTGTTGTGTGAAAATAAAATTTATTGTTGTAACTCATTTTTTATAATATTTTAATTATGAACAAAGGAAATGTTAAACTCAAATTATTTATAAAAGTTGTTCAAGATCTGCAAATAATAATATTTAAATACTTTATTATTTTAAACATTTTATCAATATTTTTTTTTGTAACTATTTACATCATAAGACTTATCATGTCTATATTATTTTTTTCTTTCTATATGTCTATTAATATTTGGATATTGCATATATTTTTCCATAAGGAAAATGGTGCATGGACCATTTCATGTAAGTTAACAATAAAGATACAAATAGAGAGAGATAGAAAAATGTTAATATAATTCATAATATGATCCGATTTAAATAAAGAAAAATAAGTGTTATTAAAGTATATGTAATAGATATATTAAGATATTCCTGTATCATTTTTGAATATCTAAAGAAATAATACAATGAAATAGTCACGAAATTACAAATATATGTCGTTTCAATTCTTAAGGTAAGTCTGCATCTTGTTGAACTTAAAAAATAATGACCGAAATTATAGGCGTTTAATAATTCAAAGATTAAAACAAATATTTTTTATAATTTTAGAGATTATATTAATTTTGATTCACTATTTTAAAGACTCGTTTAACGCATTACTCACTATTATTAAAGTAGAAAAATTAAAAGTGATTTCTATTCATCAAAAGCACAACATTCGTTGAAGATTTTTATTCGTAAACAACTGAGAACTCGTCGATGGTTTGAACTTTAAAGCTCAGAAATTATAATAAATTCTGAAGTTGTTGACAGAAACTATCCACACATGCAGACTCTAAATTGTCGCTTAGTAAGAAGTTCCTCAGTTTTGCATGATTTTCTCTAACTTCTCTTCCAACCTCATTCCCATCATCCATCACAGTCTTCACAGCTTTGCATACACTTTCTTTTGTGAACATCCCATCTTCTTCCCCTTTCTCCACTTCCACTCCAACCTTCAATTTTCTACTCATCATTCTTGCATTCATGATATGATCAGTACCAAGTCGTGGCAGCAGTACCAACTGACACTTATTGACAAGCGCTTCTGTCACAGAAGCAGCTCCACAGTGAGTTATGAAGCACCCAACAGAAGGGTGTCCTAAAATCAATTGCTGCTGAATCCATTCTCCACATGCAACCCCTCTCCCTTGAACCCTTTCTCTGAACCCTTCTGGCAAAGCTTCTTCAATAGAATTAAATCCATTAGGGGGCTTAAGTGCTGCAAGAAACGGAAAACCTGTTATTTCGAGACCAAGCAACAACTCTTGAAACTGATTTTGCGGTAACGGGCTTTCGCTTCCATATGCACAGAAAATAACAGAACCAGGCTTGAATTCCCCAAGCCATGCAACCCATTTTTCCTCTAAAGTAGTGTTTGGTGGCTCAGGTAAAAGAGGCCCTAAAAGTAGAACAGGCTTCCCAAGCACAGTTTCAAGGTACTCAACATATGGCCCATCAATTTCTCTGCAACCTTTAAATCCAATTGCATCTGCCATGATTGTACTAGTGTGTAACCGATCGTACAGAGGAACGCCACTTCCAAACACCATTTTCCTTGTGGCAAGGACGAACCGAACTTCATGTGAATGAAACTTGATGCATGAATCAGGGAACCCCAGAGGCGGTTCCATTAGATCAAGTTCAGTTAATTCACTTCCTTGGCTTTCCCTCGGTCCCTTTCCAAGGTACGCTGTTGATAAAGGATAAACTATCATGCACATGACACTCTTGATGCCTAAGCTCCGAGCCAACTTGGGTAGCCAATGCTGGAAATCAAAGAAAACAATGTGTGGCTTCAGCTCCCTTAGGAGAAGTTCGATGTCCTTCCGTGTGTGGTCCAAAGCCGTGGCGAGAAGTGGGAACAAAGAGAAGGGCAAGTCTGAAGTGGTTTCAGCGTCGTGGGGAAGACCATCGACATGAGGAACGGTTATGGGGACAAAGGTGATGAGGTGTGGATGAAGGTTGAGATGTTGCAACTTGGTTTGTGTTCTTTTGGGGGCTATGAAGGAGATTCTGTGGCCTCTCTTTGCTAACTTGTTGGAGAGGTGAAGAGTAGGGGTTAGGTGGCCCATAGCAAACCATGGAAATATTGCTATGTGCAAAGGAGCTGCACTTACGGTACCCATGGCTGCTTCAGCTTTTTGCTGTTTGTCTCTGAATGAAGTATAAGAGCATGTTATCGGGTTAAAGGCACCGCCACCTAGCTTGTGTAGCTTTGCCATTTGTCAATTTTACATCGTCGAGGTCGCTACTATTATTTATTAAAGACAGATAGAGATTTCTTCATTTTATACACTATACTAGTACTTATTATTTTTTCAGCATTGCTATATCGTACGATACCTGTTGACACCAAAGTGCACCAACGTGTGAAATTTTCATTTGCCACCCAAGTTTTTTCTTTTTAATCTAATTTAAAAAAAAAAAAAGAAGAAGAAGTAATGAACCCATAAAGATTAAGAAAATCCTGCGCACTTACTCTTGAATCCTTCGTGTGTTCATTTCGATTACAATTTGTCAAAAGCCTTTGTCAGCCATACTTAATTATCTTATATTTCAAATCATTAAGTTCTAGTCAACCATCCTAAATAAAAAAAAAGTCCTGGATAACCACTATTCAAAATATTCATTAAGTTGGCAGAATCCATGGACAATCATGCTGCCCATGGCCATGCCATCAACATTCCGATCTTCCATCCCCGACTGAAATTACTACGCTTTACTTTGAAGTTTTGTATTTTTCTTTACACTGATACAGGGGACAGGCACATAAAAAATTGATTTGGATATGGGACAAAAATGAGACAGCGAATGAAACTAAAAGGGACACTGTAGGAAGCTAAGGACAATGGCAGAGAAGTGGAATGCAGTGAGAGAGTGAATATCTCGGGGAAGAAGAGCCTGGTCGTGTGCATTGGATATGTTTTTCTAGTTTATGTTCTTTAAGATTTAATAGGAGGACTATTAGCAACATCTTAGCCAAATGCAAATGCAAATTGGTGAGGTATTGATGACTGGATGTAGATGTTGCATTTCATGGGATATTGTTACTGACTAAAGAGTTTCAAGTTTTTCCTTCATGGACTGGTACCGCATCTAATAAGAGGGTTGTTAGTACTGACCAAACAACTATGAAATCTAAGCAAGAGGCTCCATATGCTTAGTAGAGAGATGCAAATGCTTAACAGGTTGTTGAGTTGAGGAGGCCATAGCTATCTTATCTAAGTAGATTTAGCTTTTGGTGCAGTGATTGGCAACAATAGAGCAAGGGCCAGCTCCTTTGAAAGTAAGGCACAACATCCCTATAATCAAATATCATTTAAGCGGTAAATACTAGTGATTTTTTTTTTTTTTATGCTTTTTACTTAGTGTACTTTGATGATTGTACTACATGCATGGGATTATTATATATATGACTATTATTATTTATTTATATATGTGTATAATTACTGATATTAAAACTTTTTCATGTTTTTATTATTTTAATTTATATATTTAGGTTTTGTAATATCTTAATAATAGATAAAAATTAAATAATTTAAATGTATAACATTAGCATGGATTTAGCCAATGTTATACTCTTCCCATTTCTTATTAAGTGTTAAATTTTTAACAAAAATTTATTCCTATTTATTTATAGTTTTCAATGTTTAAAATAATATTAATTTTTTTTTATTAATTATATTTTTATTTTTATTAATTATTTTTTTTATAAGATTGAATAATAAATAATTTAAAGTTTTAGAAAAATGAATCAGTTATTGATAAAAAAAATATAATAATTAATCAATTAAGTAATAAGTGTTTTGTTTAATGAAAAGATTGAGAAATTAAGGGAAGAAAGAATTAACATGTTACATATGGTAGTTAATTAAGAAGAGAAATGAGAGAGAAATTATTTGTTTTAAAGTAAAATAGCACAATAGAAAAAATGTTTATAATTTTAATGAAAAATAGTAAAGTAAATAATTTTGTTAGTTATAATGTAAAATGTTTAACCGAATGTTAAAAAAAAAAAAAAAAAAAAAAAAGTGAGAGAGCACTTTTCATAACTACATATAGCATCAGTTCTATTGGAATGTTAAAGTTGACGGTAGTAACATTTATTTTTGCAAGTATGTTTGGATTGACGTCTCATAGCTTTGAATGCACGTCATTTTTAACGCTTGCAAATGTGTGGCTTGTGGATGGCGAACGAAACACAAGCTGCATCTACCACGTGGAATCTAAGGCTTGCACTGGCCTTTTTAATTTGGGATTATCTTTGACTTTTTCATTAATTTGGGTTGCGCTAATTAGCATTGAACTTCAAAAATAAATGCAAAATTTTTGTGTAACTGATTTGGTGTAGTTTTTATTATAGGGATTAATTAATTAATCAAGATTAATATTTTTATTAATTTAATTAAAAATATTAAATTTATTTTAAATTAATATTATTTTTTAAAATTATCTTTCAAATAAAATTAATAGATTTTATTTTAGAATTGATTTTAATAAAAAAAATAATTAATGAAAAAAATATTTTTTATTGAATCTTATAAAAATTATTAAATCACATTTTTAATTTGAACCTTTTAATAAATATTGGAACAGTAATAATTTAAAATTAATTTTTTATCAATATTAAACAATGATTAATTTTTATCGAAAAAAAAAGTATTTAATGTTTATAAAATTTACTATTTTTATAAATAGACACTTTAAACTTTAATTTTATTTTAATTAATTCTTAAACTTTATCTCATTCATAAATATATATAATAAACATTAATTTAATTCTAATTGATCCTTAATCTTTGTCACTTTTATAAATAGACATCTTAAAATTAATTTTATCTCAATTTATTAAAAATTATCCTTTTAATTAGTAAATAGTCTTTTATAATAAATTAGGATTAAATTAATAACAAATAAAAAATCTCAATAATTTATTAGTTTTGTTTTCATAAATCATTTTTTCAAACATTAAAGTATAATAATATTTAAAATTAAAAATATCAAATAAAGACTTTTGATTATTTTTTTTTCTAAATTCATAGTTTTAAAAAATATGTATGAAGAAATGAATTGCAAAAAAAGAAAGAGAATAATAAATTAATGATATTTTAAATAAATAATTTAATTCTAACTTGATAAAAATAATTATTTATAAAAAGAATAAATTTTAAGAATGAATTGAAATGTAATTAAACTTCAAGGTTTTTATTTACAAAAATAAAATTTTTTAAGGATCAATTAGGATAAAATTAAAGTTTAAAGTGTCTATTTGTAAAAAAAATAAAATTTAAAATGATTAAATATTTTTTTTCTCATTTT
>JAMLFT010010227.1:0-12039 GCA_026544285.1 Pachyrhizus erosus
AAAAATATATAAATATAATAAGTAAGATAATTAAAATAATTATATGCCTTTATTTTTATTTTTATATCTTTATATTTATAATAATAAAAGTAAAGAAATTTTAAAAAAAAAATCAATCAATTGAGCAAAAAAAAATTATCTAATTCTTAATTTAAAAAATTATATAAATATATTATTTAAAACTCCACATAAACTTCTCAAAATTTCTTTTCATCAATTTTTTAAAGCTCCTTATTTTCGTTAATTCTTTTTAAAGAATAAACTACTTAGTTTGTTGGATTTTTCTACGATGGCTCAGCTTGTATGGTTGGTAGTTGATATTACTACTTATTTCATCATTAATTACAAACTAATATAACTAAATGAAATGGTAAGATAAAATCCGTACCATTATATAAAAGAAATATAATTTTTGATAATTATATTTTGGCGTATACATTTATTTAGATTAAATTATCTAATTGTTTTTTTTTTAACTTTTTCCACAACAAACTACTTATTACATTCTTCATGTTACTTTTTCTCATCATTACAGCTTCATGTTACTTTTTGAAATAACAAACACATTTTTAATATTTTTTTATTCAAATAAAGATTTATAAGGTTGGATGTGGTTAAAGAATTAAGAAGAAGAGATGATGAGTTTAAATTTCTTTCAATAAAAAAAAACTAATAAATTAACTATTAACATTTATGTATTGAAACAACTAATGTTTTGTTAAAAACCAATTCTTATTATTTAACATCTATAATTTATTTATTTTTTTCTGCTAGTTTTGATGGTGAGAATAGTAGGGGGGAATGAAAGTATAGAAGTAACTAATGGTGCAGAGTAAAGTTTGGCATATTGTGAATTGAACAAAACATGTTTGATGCAGGGCAAGGGAGGGGGAAGTGAGAGGAAACGGTTGGTTTGGAGAGAGAGGAGGGAAAAAAAGAATATTTTAAAATGCACAATCCAATAATGAATGAGATTTTGTTGGCAGGACGAAATTCCCGTGGATGCGCGAGCAAGGGAGAGGGAAAGAGAGTAGCCAAGGAAGGAATGCCATTCTCCTTGTCACGAAACGGAACCAAGTGATTATTTTCCCTCTCCTCTCCTGACTGAATTCGCAATTAGCAATGGCGTTGGCCGTCATCCTTCTCTTCTTCGCGTTCGCAGGAGCGGCCGCTGATAACGCCTCCTGCAATCATGACTTGCAATTGGTAATCCAATGATCAACAAACACATTCTTTATAATATGTTCAATTCTATCTATGAACCTGGATGGGAATGTTTGCAACAGGTGAAGATAAAGAGCTGGATTGATGGGAATAAAGATGAAGAGTACAGTGGTATGACTGCATCATTTGGCTCTTATTTGCCTGAAAATGCTGATCAAACTGCCAAAACTCCTGCTCTTTTTTCTGATCCTATAGACTGCTGTTCCTCTTCAACTTCAAAGGTTTCTTTCCTATCCTCTCCCTTTCAGTCCCTTGCAAATTCATTCAGAATTTACCCTATTCCTTCATTTGCAGTTATCTGGATCAGTTGTTCTCTGTGTACGGGGTACTTGTGACTTCACTACTAAAGCTTCATTCGCACAGTCTGCAGGTGCTGCTGCCACCTTGATGATAAACGACGCAGATGGTATATTTTACCACTTCACACACTATCTTTCCATTTTACGCTTAATTTCAAGAGGGTGGGTATCGTGTGAGGGCAGGTTATAAAAAGAGAAACCCGACCCCATTGCCCATCTCAATCTACAATGAAATTATGATAACAAGCTTGTTGTATTTGTTATTACATGTAGAAAAAGGAAATCCGCTAAATGTATTGGCATTTTACAATTCACTGACTGAAACTTACCTTCACTGCAACTTTTTACTTTTTCTGTACTTGTACATTTTCTTTCTGTTTTACCGATCGTATTTTGTCTAATCTATCTGTTGATTTTCTATCAGAACTCTTTGTGATAGAGTGCTCCAGTGACACTAGGGTAAATATTTCAATTCCAGTTGTGGAGATAACAAAGTCAACAGGAGACACTCTCAACAAACTTTTGACGTCTAAAAGGAAAGGTCGGTCCTTCATTTTTTTTAAACTTCTATTTGCAGTGAGACTATGTTTAAGTTAAATATTTTAGCTATGTGTGATTTTTTTTAGCCACGTAAGATGTATAGGCAGGAAACTATGCTTAAGTGACGTAGCTATGTTGTGGTGTTCCCTATGTGCTGACTATAATATTTGGCTGTCTCAAATTGATCTGTTAATGTAAGTGGTTGAGAATGAGGAGGCAAATTTCAGCCAATAGTAGAGTGGGTTACTAGCACTTCTCTATTATTGATTACCAGGTTTAGTATGTTGTCTATCCTCACTAAAGTCTTGGGATTGCTTGATCATGTTGGAGAGCTTCTGAGTGGATCAGATAGGTGGGATTTTGCAAAGACATTCCAACACTTAAGTGTTAGTCTTGGAGGTAGAAAGAGAACATACTTGAAGTATCCCTTGATGTGCATTTATACAAGCAAGTGAGGATTATCCTCAACCCCCCATTATTTCTAGTAAGTGGTAACTGCTTATTGGTTTGGTATGGTAACTACTCACTTAATTAGTGTGGTAGCTGCCCAAAAGGCTAGGGGGAACATTGTCAATTAAGTGCAATTTGTAGAGCTTTGTGGGGCATGGACAAGGAAAGGGGGTGGGGGAGTTCACTGTTGCTTTTCTTTTTCAAAATTTGTGGGATAACATATCTTGAAGGCATTAACTGAATTTCATAGCAAAAGCAAGATTGAAGTATAACTCTAGTTTCCCTACTACTGTGCCTGAGTATGTCTGTTACAATGAAGGGTTATGGGTCATAAGTCTATTTCTAACAGTCCATATCTCTTACTCTTTTGTTTTCCAGTTTATTTTTCCTTTCCTTATAGGATGCAATATTGTCACCCTCTTTGTACTTGTGCTCTCCTTCTCCTCCTTAATAAAAATTGCTTTTCTAAAACAAAATGGAAATCTTATTAGAAACCATCTCAAATAAGCAGAGTGATTTAGTGCACAAAGATAAATTTAGATGTTGCTTTGACAAAAAAAAAAATACAACATAGTTTTATCTCATTAAGTGAGGTCAACTACATGGATCACATGACACCATTTGACATGGTTGAAAATCAAACCTTCAAGAATATTACTTAGCATGAGAGCTCTCTTGACAACTTTTTCCAATGTCCTTTTTGGTCTCCCTCTCCTCCTTTTCTTAGAACTAAAAATTACGTATCTACTCTTCTTACTAGTGTTTCTTGTGGCCTTTTTTGTATATGTCCAAACCACCTTAACTACTTTTCTATCACTTTTTTTCTTACTACACCAATTGTTTCTTGTATAAAATCATTTTGTATTATATCCTTTCTTGTATGTCTACACATTCATCCTACCATTCTCATTCTCACTATCCCACCTTTCTCTCATGTTGTCCCTTTAAAGCTTAACATTCACTACCATAGAATACAGTTGGACACATAATAACATAATAAAGCTTCCCTTTGAGTTTGGGAGGCGCTTTATGATCACAAATAACCCCTAACTTCTCCATTTTAGCTATTATGTGTGTAACATCCTCATTAATTTCTTCATCATTTTGTATATTGATCTCATTATTTAAACTTAGAAACATACAATATAACATCTTCTCCCATTTTCACTTCCAAGTCATATTCCTCTTGTCTCATGTTAAAATTGCAATACATTTACTCTACCTTACTTTTACTTGAGCGAAAACAACTTGTTTCAAAGTCTGTTTTTGAAATTCAAGCTTAATGTCAACTATTTCTCTTGATAATCTTTTATATGTCCTTGATAAATATGTCGAAGACTAGCTTAAACAAGTAAAAACTTAAGACTTGGCCTTTATGTAATTCTATCCCTATAGGAAAGTTCTTAGTCTCACCTTTTGGAGTTCTCACACTAGTAGTTATCCCGTTATACATGTCTTGTATTGCCCAAATATAAGCCATGCAAACATGTTTTTTCCAAAGTCTTCCACAACAATTCTTGGTACTCAATCATAAGCTTTTCCAAGTTAATAAAAATCATATGTAAGTCTTTTTCTTTACTTTGGTACCTTTTCATCAATCTCTGTAAAAGATAAATGGATTATGTTGTAGAACTTCTTGACGTAAAACCAAATTGATTCTCTACAATCTTTGTTTCTTGTTGTAATCACCTTTTCTCATAATTTTACAATGTGACTCATAAGTTTTATATCTCTATAGTTAACACAATTTTGAATATCTCGTTTGTTCTTAAATATAGGAACCAAAGTGTTCTTCCTTCATTCATTTGACATTTTCTTAGTTATCAAAATCTCATTGAAATGCTTAGTAAGCCAAATGAGACCTTGTTCTCCAACACACTTCTAAACATTAATAGAGATACCATCTGAATCAACAATCTTACCTTTATAAATCTTTTTAAGGACCTTTTTAATCTCTCTAATCCGAATTCTACGCAATAAGCCAAATCTT
The DNA here is from genome assembly GCA_026544285.1 of Pachyrhizus erosus. NCBI lineage: Eukaryota > Viridiplantae > Streptophyta > Magnoliopsida > Fabales > Fabaceae > Pachyrhizus > Pachyrhizus erosus. The sequence goes on from JAMLFT010010227.1 coordinate 4,504, forward strand.
GTTCATCTTCTTGGATTTCTAGTCCTTCCATATCCCATCCTTGTCCATAATTAAAAAGCTTATAAAAATAATTCCCCTTTCTCTCTTTGATTTCATAATCTGTGAGCAAAACTTTAACTTATTCATCCATAATGCATCTCACTTGATTCAAATCTCTTGTCTTCTTTTCTCTATTTTTGATGAGCTTATATATCTTGCATTCTCTATCTTTTGTCCCTAGGTCTTCATAAAACTCTTCTAAGGCTAGCATTCCAATAACTTGTCTAGTTTTCAGCATTATTGCACCCTTGCAAGATTTTAAAGCATTCTCTTTTGTTTTCAACCTTGTCATGACCGTTTTCACCTACCGCCAAGATTCCTTCCTATCTTTCAGCCCAAAACCTTTTGATTCACTCATAATTGCTTTAGCAACTTTCTTTATTTTCTTTAGACACCTCAACCCAAATGAAGTTTGCACTACCTTGTAACTTGCATAAGTTACCACCACTTGATCTTTATTTTCTTTATTATCTCCCTTAAGTTGCCACCACTTGATCTTTAGAATTGTAACTTGCTTTATTTTTTGTTTATGCCTTTTGAAATGAATATCAAGGATCAATACCTTATGTTGTATAGTAAGACTCTTTCTTGGAATCACCGTGCAATCTTTACAAACCTTTTTATCAACACTTCTTATCAAAAAGAAATTAATCTATGACCTTGAACTTCTACTCTTATAAGTGATTAGATGTTTTTCTTGCTTCTTGAAACAAGTGTTCGTAATCTTAACATCATAAGCCATAGAGAAATCAAGAATAGTTTGTCCTTCCTCATTTAGTTTTCCAAAACCAAAACCACCACGAGCACCTCTAAATTGCCTTGTCTGATTACCAACATGTCTATTTAGAATCTTAGATCCCCGCTTTCAAAATTTTTGTCCTCTTGTTAAATTCCTTGAACCAACCCCTCCAAATCTTCCCAAAACTTTTCCTTCACAAGTGCCTCAGATTCTGCCTGTGGTACATAAGTACATATTGATAGTCTCTTGTGCCACTATTAATTTTAAGACAAAAGCTTTGTCCCCAATTCTTTTTACATCCATCACAGTTTCTTTTCAATTCTTGTCTACAATAATACCTACACCATTCTTTCCTTTAACTTTCCCTGTGAAATAAAGCTTAAAACCTATAGTATCTATCTCCTTAGCTTTTTCTCCAACTCATTTAGCTTCTTGGAGGCGCATAATGTTAATCCTCCTTCAAATCATGGCGCACACCACCTCCATAGACTAACCTATCAAAATACCTATGTTCCAAACAACAAATTTGATTAAGCACTTCTGACCTAGCTATTTTACCCACGTCCTTTCAGAAAAATGTGAGAACCCTTGCTTTGATAAAGAAAGAGAAGACAAAAAATGTTATTTAGGGCTTGTTTGATTTTCTTCTCACTTTTTGGTTTTAAAAACTGTTGATGCTACTCAACAATCAAATTCTCATTCAAAATCCATTAAGTTTTTTAAAATTGTTTCTAAAATAAGTCTTTTAAGAATAGAAACAGCTGGGAGATATTTTCTCATTCTCTTCTTTTATTTTGCGGTCCCAGCTCAAAGGTGTGGGTCATTTGGAGTGGTACTATATTCGATGAGACATGAGTTTGGTGTGAATGTCTATTTTTTTTGTGCTTTTTTTTTTTAACTAAACTGTTTTTAAAACTAGCAATCAGTTACACACTTGGTTTTCATTTTTCAAATTGGATTTTGAGAAAGCTTGTGGTTTAAATTAAATAAATAACATAAAAGAAAAGTATTATTGCTTTATCAGTAACAAGTGCATTTTTCTGCTAGATGCCAAGTTTGTTTCCTCATGATTTACCGTCGGTTGATTCTGAGTTATTCATTTCAGTGGAGGTTTTGTTATATGCTCCAACTCGCCCAGTTGTAGACTACTCAGTTACATTTTTGTGGTTGATGGCTGTTGGAACAGTTATATGTGCTTCACTATGGTCAGATATAACAGCTCCTGATCAATTTGATGAACGCTATAATGAATTGTCTCCCAAGGTTTTTTCATGCAACCCTACATCTATCTTTATGATATATGCTCAAAGTAATCTTATGTACTTTTCTTGTTTGATGTGACTGAAGTAATTTATGTTGCATCATGATGCAAAGTTGTGCTTCCAGTGACTAACAATAATTCAAAAATGTTCATATGGGAAATTTGTAATCACAGACTGACCTTGGCATGTGTACTAATCTACATTTCCTTTTAACTTTGTCTGCCTTCTGTATTGTGTTAGTCATTGATCTTTCAATCAGTTAACTATTAGAATGGAGCTATGAAGTATGACTTCCAATCATTTTGTTTACTTATTACAACTTTAATACATCTTTATGCATATTTTTCTTTAACATATAAGTTTATTTTGCCTAGAGCTCTGTGTCCGAAGCAGGGAAAGACGATTCTGAGAAGGACTTGGTTAACATAGATACAAAGGGGGCAATCGTCTTTGTCATTACGGCATCTACTTTCCTTGTGCTACTGTTCTTCTTCATGTCGTCTTGGTTTATCTGGGTGCTGATTATACTTTTTTGCATTGGTGGTATTGAGGTGAGATAGCTCATTTTCGTGGATTTTACTCCTAACCTTCTAATTAAAAAAAAAAAAGTATATCTTGTTTCATGATGTGCCCAAGGTGTTGGTTATATATTCTTGCTCGTGATTAAATTGCTTTTATATATAAACTAGAAATATGTATTCTAATTCAGTTAAACATACATTGTTTAAATTATGCTATATTGATGTCATGAGATTTTGTTGTAGAATATAGGTGGGAAAGAGAAAGAAACAGAAAGACAGAAAGTAAGAGGGGAAGAGAGAATAAAACAGAATAAGGAGCATAGAAGGAAAAAGCAGAGAAACAGAAAGATCAAAGGATCAAAGAACTGTGCACTGCACCCTGTTATTATCATTCAGTCTACGTTTAGTCTCAGTCTAACATGCAATAGCCCTACCTTATTTATAGACAGCTACCCAACAGTCATAGAATTCTAACTAACAGTGGCTGACTAATAACTGACTAACATCCTTTTCTTAACTTATGGATACCCTTTCCCAAAAGAAGACCCTTGCCCTCAAGGATCTTGAATTTCAAACAGGATGGTAAGAAGAAGAGAATATAAGTACAATCCCCAAACTTACCAAAATTAATCACAAAAATAGGATCACTACCACTAATTATCTCCATTGGTGCTCTATGTAGTCTATAGGTCTGATTCATGAAATGTTGACCAAGTGTTGTTGTATATGGAAGTGAAATGGTGCTCTCTATGAAAGCATCATTTGATAGAAAGCTAATAGCTCTATGCTATACTACTCCTAAAATCTACCATTAAAGCTACTGAGAAAAGCTAGAGAGAATAAAATAAAGACTCAAATATTTCTTTATTGATGATGATAGCCAATTGAGGGATACAATATATAGTCCAATGGTTGTTAATAACAATTGTACGAGTGTCCTCATCTAGTTTTAGGAAATTTAAAATAAAACTAAATAGTATTAAAAAGATAATATCTAATTCACGTAATATTAAAGCTACCTATTTGGGCCTCTCTAAGCCCATCCCATCACAAATAATTTTGGAAGACCCTCAATAAAATCCATTGTAATACTTTCTGAAATCCAACTAGGAATGAGAAGAGATTGCAAAAGTCCAAGGGTAGCAACTGTCCCATACTTACACTGTGCGCATGTTTCAGTGTTTAATGAAATCCTAAACATCTTTGATAATCTTTTTCCACCAAAATAGAGATTTCAACATTTGATATGTTGCTTGCACTCCCGAATGACCTCCTTGAGGGCTGGGATGCATCCATTCCAATAATTGCTGCCTCGGCTCAACATTACTGCGCACTAATAACTTTACTTTCTTCCTCAAAAATTGATCATCCCAAGTGTAGTGTCCTATATTACCTAATTTCTGAGTTAAATAAGAGATTAAGTCATGCAAATCTGCATCTTGCTCCCAACTCTTCTCAATTTTCTGTAGAAGTTCTGGGGATGAAGTATCAAGTGTCATGTGCATTAGCTGCTAATGTGGAACCTTAGAAAGTGCATTAACCATAGAATTCTCATAATCATGCTCGACTAGCTTTGCCAACCAAACAATCTGAAATGAAGTCTTTAACTTCTTGCCCAACAAATACCTTAAGCTTCGTTGGCTGTTCGAATTATAAACCTCCTCCTCTCTAGATATTGATACCAATGCTCCACTGCTAAGACCATAACCATCAATTCTTTCTCATTGATGGAAAGGGATCGATGCCTTGGTGCTAGTGCCTTGCTGGAAAATGCCAAAAGCTGCCCCTGTTGCAGAAGTACAACACCAATTCCATCTCCACAAGCATCTATTTTCACCACAAAATCCTTTGAAAAATCTGGGAATGCTAAAAGTAGTGCTGACACAAGCACATTTTTTAGCATTTGAAAGGCTTGACATGCTAACTTAGACCAATTAAACCCATTTTTCTTGAGTAAACTGGTCGGTGGTTTGGCCAAAGCTGCATGATTCTTGATGAAGCACCTATAATAACTAGCCAGCACAAGGAATGCTCTTAGCTGCTTCATAATCTTAGCTTCTGGCCAATTGTTTATTGCTTCGATCTTCTTAGTCTCTGTAGAAACCCTACTTTCATTAACAATGTACCCCAACTCCATCTTGTTGGCTGCAAATGTGCACTTACTTTTTTTCACAAAATAATGATATTTTCTCAAGATTAGCAGCACCATCCTTAAATCAAAGGTAAAATTCTTCCACATACCTTACACCTTCAATCACTTCCACATACAATACCCTTTAATCTTTTTCCTCCAACTAACTTCACTGCAGATAATTCAGCCATGTTCTCCTTTCATCCCCACCTCTTGGCAAAATCATGGTCCAAGAAATTATGGGCTTTGCCATTGTCTATGAGGATTTGCAGTGTTTTTCGTCCCACTTGCCCTTGTATCCTAATAGAGGTTGTTCCTTCCACACCTTCAATTGCTTGCAAGGAAATTTAAGGATTATCTTCATCATCATCTTCAGCTTCTTCTGCAACAGTAACTTCTTCCTTGTCAAGCTCAATGAGCTGCAATTGCATCCTTCTACACTGAGGGCAATTATGGTCCTTGGTGAACTTATCATGGCAGTAAAAATAAAGATTATGGGCTCTGTGTTCAGTTTCTTTTTTTGCAGTTAAAGGTTTCAACATTCTTGATGAATTCATGGGACAAAAGGGACATTTTCCTGTCGCTGTTGATAACTTCTCTTTTGGCTGAGACCCACTTCCAACTAATGATGCATTATTGCTGAACTTCCACTAATCTTGTGTACTTCCTCTCAGCATATCGTTGAAGCTTTATTTCTTGTAGATGTGCGAAGTTGCAAGCTTCTCTCATGGTTATTGGCTTGAATAAACAGATTGGGTCAACATATTTGTCTTGCAAACCAGCCAAATTAGCATCAACAAGACAGTCTTTGGAGAAGCAAAGTTTATAAGAAATTGCATCAAATTCATCATTCAATTCTGCCAAGGTACCATGCTGTTGTAGACACATCAAATCTTGAAAGTTATCTCCTTGATGGTGTACAAAATGGTGGTGCCCTTCTTTGCAACCATGTCCAAGATTGATGGAGGCATAATCCCTTTTGTGCAATAATTGATGCAGCTGATTAGAAATACCCTACACCATGTTTGAAAGTGCATCAACCTTTGCAACTTCTATTCAATTTGAACAAATTGTTCTTCCACTTCACATACCATCGCCTGCATTCTTGCTTTTGTTCCCATGGGTCAAAAGGTTTTGATCTAGTGATTGGGGACAGCCAGCTTTGGATACCGCTGTTATAGAATATAGGTGGGAAAGAGAAAGATACAGAAAGACAGAGAAAGAAAGAGGAGAAGAGAGAAGAAACATAATAGAGAGGATAGAAGGAAAGAAAAGAGATACAAAGAAATCAAAGAACTATGCACTGCACTCTTTTATTATCATTCAGTCTACATTTAGTCTCTGTCTAACATACAACAAACCTACCTTATTTATAGACAGTAACCCAACAACCATAGAATCCTAACAGCAATTGACTAATAACTAACTCACATCCTTTTCTTATTTATAATTACATAGCAGATTTCATAACCAAGTTATAGAAACCAACATGTCGTTGGCTTGAGTGGAATTGAGCTAGGTTCCTTGATGTAAGGTTTTGAGTTTAAGTCTTATAAATGAAAAAATGTGGTTGGGAGGAAATAATTCACCCAAAGCTAGGTTTCTCAGTAAAAATTAGTTATCAACAAAGCTGATGGATGTTTCCCACCAATATCATAGTAACAAAAAAAAAAAAAAAACAAGTTATAGAAAGGTAGGAGGGAGGAGAGGGAGTAAAGTGTTTAAGAAGCCATACCTCTTTTACAAGCTTGACTACCTGTACCATAACTATCATCAAAACACACAACCAAACTGATAGAAATGGGATGTCAGCTTCCCTGTTATTCAAACTCCTTGACTACTACACATAAATGTTGAATTCATATAAACAAAACTGCTATAAAATGTAAAGGTGGTGTTTGGCCTAACTTTTTTTTAGTTTTTCTTTTCCCTACGAGCTCATTTGGTGACTAGGATAAAATATCCCATTTTAATAATTATTTGGTACACCGATAGAATATGATTATTTTATCCTACTACCTATCCTATGTTATCTTCTTGAGTCAATGTATTTCTTATTCTATAAGTGGAGTTGGGTTAGAAAATAATTTATATATATATATATATATATATAGTAAAAAGAAGAATCAAGTTACTCTAAGAGTAACTCTTGGTACAGTTATTTCTTTCAATAACTATTTGTAAAAAAAATTTAGAGTTAAATAAGTTTTTGGTCCTTCAACTATTTCAGATTTTGATTTTTAGTCCTCTTAAATTTTTACCCATTTTTAGTCTCTATCAATTTTCAAATAACTAATTTTAGTTCCTCTAAAAAAATTTGTTTATTTGTTATCTCTCATTTATTTTTATTGCTCTTTGCCCATTTTTAGACTCACTCCTGGACTAATTTTGAGCAATAAAACTAACCAAGGGACTAAAAATGGACAAAAACATTTAGATGGACTAAAACTAGTGATCTAAAATTCGATAGAGATTAAAATTGGGTACAAAATTTAAGAGGAACTAAATCAAAATCTGAAATAGTTAAGGAACCAAAAACTTATTTAACCCAAAATTTTATTAATTTATTCTTATTGAGTAAATCAAACTACAAATTTTTATAAAACTTTAGAATTAGTTTATACCAATAAATAAATTCAATTTCATGTACAACATACTTTTTAAAAATATAAGTAAAATGTTGTTAATAAGTTTACATCATTACAAATTTTTGATTTAATTAAAATTTGATATGAAAGATGGTTGAGTTAATATCAAAATATTCAATGATTAGATTAATAAAACTTAATTTTTACAAAGAATTATTGAATGAAGTAACTTGAGTTCTTCTCATATAATAATATA
>JAMLFT010010228.1:0-12039 GCA_026544285.1 Pachyrhizus erosus
TTTCTATTAAGTTTTATGCTTAACTAAAATGTAAATAACATGTATATAAATATAAAAATTAAATTATTACTATAAATCACATAAATATAAATTTGAGTATAAATAACTATTTTAAAACACGAGTATAAACACTGATATTATAATACTATACTCAAATAATATTTATTTTCATATTTACCTATATTATTTTATTTTATTAGAAAATGAAAATAAAACTTAAAAATAAAATTTATTTTTTAATTATTTTTGTTTGATTTTTTATTTTTATTCTTTTACCTCATTAAATTATAAACATATAAAAAAGGTTAAAAATTACGTCTTGGGAAAAAACAAAAAGCCAAAGATTTCTGAAAAGAAAAAATATAATAATATCTCATATAAAATCTTAATACATAGGAAAAATAATATTAAATAAAAAATAAATTATATTCAAAATGTGAAAATATAATTTTTTCTCTAAAAAAATATAATTTTTTAATATTCTATTAAATAATTGTACACTATTTAGAATTTAGAATTATTCAAAAGATGACTGTGAATATCCGGAACTTGAGTGTCCTCCTCGACAAGTCTGTCTACAGTGTCCATAGCCCCACAAGAATCAAGCCAGCAAATCGCCGTAAATCGGGAAAATCTTGTTTGTTGCGAAACATCAGATACTAACACTAACAACATTATGGAGCAAAAAAAAAAAAAACTAAAAAAAAAAAGAAAAAAAAAAAAAGGAATGGCGCGTGATAGAAAAAAGCATATAAATTAGCAGTGCCAAATGGTTAGCAGAGTGCAATACAATACCCTTTCTTTTTTAGAGATAAAGCACCTTTTTCTTTTTTTGGCACTTGCATTTTATTTACTAAATGCATTATAACTTTATAATTTAATTTAAAAATACATTGAAAATCACTCTAGAGACGCATTCGTCACATTTTTTAATAATTCTTTAATCACGACATTAATTTGATTTTTCTTTAATTTAATTATATCTGTACTAAGATTACTGAATTTTATAATAATTATTTAAAAAAGTTATATCTAAAATAATTTTTAACATAAATAAAGTACATCCGTAACTTACTGTCAACTGAACCCCTCTCTTCTGCGGAATAATTTATATAATAAAAATTAATTAATAATTATAATTAATGTAATAAAAATAAACTCCTCTCTTCGGCAGAATAACTCAGAATAAAAACCCTATGTTTCTGACACAGTAATTCTTCTAAACACTGAAGAAACCCTCTCTTCCTTTGGCGGCTCTCAATTTTTCGAACCCCCAAACCCTAGTTCCATTTCGATTTCTTCTCTAAGGATTACTCTTGCACGTAGTTTAACGTGTATCATTATTATTCATGCACGTATTGTTTTTGGTTTGAAAGAAATTAAGCAAGAGGAAGTGGGTTGCGGCTCGGTGGAGAAAGAAGGTAGCAATGGAGGATTCGTTAGGGCAGAAATGGAAGCAGCAAGAGTTCGCTTTGGCATCAGTTTCCGACCTCTCCTCAGCTCCTTCTTCCGCTTCACCGGGAATTGCTCGCTTCGACTCCGACGGTCTCCAAATTCATCAGCAATCTCGCCAGATTCCATTCAACGTCGATCCTCGAATTGTTCAGGTTCATTTTCACATTATGCTTCTTTCCATAGCTATTGCAAAATTATAATTTTGAGCTATGATACTATGCTGTGCCTTTTATCATATACGGCGGCAGGGTTATTTTTTAAATTTTGTTTTTCTTGTCGTTTATTGTTATTTTTCTTCCAATTATAATACTGTGTTCTGGTCTCTTTATTCACTGAATAGCATTCAGTAATTTATTCACTGAATAGCATTCAGTAATTTGTTCACTGAATAGCATTCAGTAATTAGACGACGATCTTCTTTAGGATCTCTTAATTATTGTTAATTTGCGGTTTAACTTAACAGTTATTCAAGTTGAGTCCTGTTCAATCCGTTTGCATGGTGGAAGGATCTGATGTTGGTAAAAAGGTACGCAGCAGAATCTTTGTGATAAACTATATAGGTTGGAAAATTAATTACAATACCTGTGTGGTTGTTGTTTGTGTTCTTAAAGATTTTACGTTAAATTGTCTTAATGCATTTTTTTTTTTTTTTTTTATCCCTGTATCCTGGTTTGCAAGGTACATTTTGTGATATAAGTGTGATACTGCTGTTAGGTAATTCGTTGGTTTGTTCTCAAATGCTTATGCATTTTAACAGTGCTGTTTTTGAACCAGACATTGTATTCGAGGGGAGTCACTATCCAGTTTAGAAATGAGGAGGAGAGTGCAGCCTTCCATTGTGTAGTCCAACAGTGGAAGAAGGAAGTCAATGCTCAAGGTGCTGCTTTGAAAATTTGTGTAAAACTTGTTGTGGAATGGTCTCTGTAATTAATTTTCATGTTTTATTAGTATTAATTAATTGCTCCAGGCCATGTTTGGTTGGTCGAGTGATATTTATGCACCAACTGACTATTAGTTATTAGACTTGTAAAACATGGAATGTAGAGGTGTAAGCTGTTTCTTTTATGCTGTGTTTAGTAGAGAAGAAAGAAATAGAATGAAAATAGGTAGGTCAGAAAATAAGAGAAGAGAAATAGATAAGAAATATAGTGAAAATATTGATTGTTTGGTTTAAGAAAAAAAAGAAGAGAAATAGTGTGAAAACAAAATTATGGGGATGTTTGATTTGAAAGAAAGGAAAATAAATAAATTAAATTATTACTAAAATACTGTTTTATCCTTTAACTATGTAGTTGTTATTTTTTTTTTTATCGTAGCCGCTATGGCTTACCATCTAATCAATTATACTATCATTATCATCAATTATATGGCTCCATATAATTGATTAGACTGAAGTATTTTTGACTTGGTAGCAATTTCAAGAAATAAATTAAGGAAGTTAAATAATAAGAGATATTGCTTTGTCTTTTTGTTTTATTATAAGCAAGATTTATATCTTATATTGCCTTATCAATATCCCTCACAAATAAGTTGAGAGATCCGAACAATTTATCACCATATCCTAAATTCCTTTTATATATTTATCACAAAGCATATTTCAGGAAACATGCTGCACTTAATCAATTTTCTTTCTTGTGTCAACACAAAATTATATGTGAGCATTTTAAGTTGATTATCTGTTTTTAAAAACACTATCTTAGCATGAGTGGCACAAGAAAGTAAGGGTTAGTTTAGTAAAACGTCTATAAGCTAACGCACTCCCATGCTATTTCTTCTCATATGAGAGCGGAAATATACTCATGTGGGGCCCAACATTTTAAAAATCTCTCCCCTATATTTCTTGCTTTCCAAATGAGTGAACTCAGTGTTGTTAAATAGCGGCCATGGTGGAATGGCGTGACAGATTTCTTATCAACCGCCATAGGTAATTTGTGAAGGGAGATCTGCTATGGCAGCGCTATAAGGCGCAAGGGTGTGCTTATATGGCAGAATTTTGGCTTTCCGCCATGTTCTGCTATCTGCCATTGATAATATTGAGTGAACTTCTCTGCCTCACCCCAATTTCTCTTCCCTCTTTGCCATTTCATTCCTATTTCATACGTTGGGGTGATTAGCGGGCAAGTTCGGGTCTAGAAAGCTCAAAACTGAACAAATCACGAGCTACAAAAGCTAGGCTCGTTTCTGCCAAAATGGGCCATCAGGTTGGATCTGGTGGATGTGTACAGGGGTTAATTGGAGAAAAGATGTTGGGAAAAGAAAATGCCAAAAGGACTGTGGTGCTGGCAGTGCATGGCATGGTCTCGTGGCTGTTAGCAGTAGTTGGTGGTGGCGTGGCATGGTCTTGTGGCTGTTAGTGGTGGTTGGCAATGACATGGATTGTTAAGGAGTGTAGACAGTGTCTCTCAGCGAACGTAGATGATGTTAGACTGAAAGTGGGAGGGTAGGTTGGTGTGTCACTATGACGTGCTTGCTATGAATTAGATGATTATGAAAATGCAATGGCTACACAAGAGAACTAAGAAGTTCAAGAATGATAAAAGATGTAAAAAATGGAGGATGTTTGCGACCGTGTTTATTACATTATATTAAAACCAAAGTCCGGAGCTTCTAATTGTTATGAATTGCAATTCATAAGTACTACTCTGTAAAGATAAGAAGGCAGTATTCACTAGGTAGTAGGTGTGTGAAGAAGAATGACAACCAGACACTATTAATTGGGTGTGAAGCAATGTTGTTAAATAGTGGCCATGGCGGAATGGCGTGGTGGATTTCTTGTCAACCGCCATAGGTAATTTGTGAAGGGAGGTCTGCTATGGCGGCTCCATGAGGCGCAATGGCGTGCTTATATGGCGGAATTTTGGCCTTCCGTCATGTTCTGCTATCTGCCATTGACAACATTGGTGTGAAGATAATGCAAATCTACTTAAGTGCTATGCAAGATGTGACCGAAAACCAATGGTGCTACATTTGATTTTTGCATAATGTTTGTTGGGTTTGGTTACCTATGGTGCTAAAAATCTAAAACTGAACCTGCCCGACAATAACCGTTCTAATTCATTTTATCATCTGTTTCGAACCATATACCTATCCGAACTCACCTGAAAGTCATTTTTTCTCTTTGGTTTATTTGGGTTTGGTTTGGCTGTTGAATTTTTGCTCACCCCTATTCATACATGCCAAACAAAGTGTTAATGCATTATTTTTATTTAAAACCCTTTTTCCTTCATCATATTTGTAACTTGTTTGTTGACTAAACAAATTTTTTTCTTTCATACACTGATTAATTTGGAAGTTGATCTACAAGAAACTAACAAATTTATTAGGCTAGTTAATGCTAGTGAAACCTTGTTTGATGTCAAATATCTATGTTTAAAAGAACTAGGGATATTTTTAATTTTATTATTCATGGGTAAAGAAATTTCTTATTGCAGTAACTCTCATATTGTATTGGATGACGTTGCTTGTACTGTTTTCTAGGCAGTATTGATTGTTACTTTTCCTTAATGTGGCTGACCTAAATTGTTGTTTGGACAACTCACCCTCCTGCCAAACATTTCTGTTGGATATATTTTTAAAATTTTAAACCTGGATCATGATCAGAAGTCCTTTTATTTTACTTGTTCTCATAAGGTCCTTTTCTCTCCATGCACCACTCTTTCTTTTTCATTAAAATATGATATTGTTTAATTTTATATTTTCTTAATCCAGAAGGAAATGGACGAAATGGAACTATTACAACTTCTAAAAGCAAATTTGATGAAAAGATAGAGTCATCATCTGCAAAAATGTATTTTCATTATTATGGACAGCTTCTGCATCAGCAAAATATGTTGCAGGACTATGTGCGGACAGGTTATGCTTTGTTGTATTCTAGCAGTCTTCATTTTTTTGTTTGAATTCTGCCTATAAATGTTACCTTTATCTGATAAGTTAGTTAATATTGTTTCAGGGACCTATCATGCTGCTGTTATTGAGAACCGTGCTGATTTTATTGGTCGTGTTGTAGTTGATGTGGGTGCTGGTAGTGGTATTTTGTCATTATTTGCTGCTCAGGTAAGCTCAAAACATTAATTGAGATAAGTATATTTGTAGCTGTTGGAGATTTTACATTGACTAGTAATAGGACCAAAATATTGTATATAAGTGGGGGACAACCTCATCCTATGAGTTAGCTTTTGGAGTTAAATTAGGCATATAACTCACATTTCTAAGAGTAATATGTGATTTTTGTCATTGCTTCTAATTTAATGAATATTCTTGGCGTCTCCTTGCCCCCACAATCAGAGCTTTTTCTAAGTTTTTGTCATTCTGGCATTCACTTTTAGGCTGGTGCAAAACATGTTTATGCTGTGGAAGCATCTGAAATGGCAGAATATGCACGCAAACTTATAGCTGGAAACCCAACACTGGCTCAACGAATTACAGTGAGATCTGTTTCCTAGTTTGTTGCTATAATTGTTATTTATTAGGTATCTTATTATTCATAGAGCTGTTCTATTTGATAATTGTGTATAGGTGATCAAAGGCAAAGTTGAGGATGTTGAATTGCCAGAGAAAGCAGATATTCTGATTTCTGAGCCCATGGGTAAGTTCATATTCAACTTCCTTCCAGCAAACTTGAAAAGAATTCTGATTTTCCATGTATAATTTATATGTATATCTATATTGTCAAATATGTTTTATTTTTGCTGTCTGTACAGTGGAGTTAAGTTGTAGAATGACATGTTGAAATTCCACTCTTTTATTGGTTGGAAAAATTTCTCTGTTGTTATGCAGGCACCTTGTTAGTCAATGAAAGAATGCTGGAGTCTTATGTCATTGCCAGAGATAGGTTTCTCGTTCCTAATGGGAAAATGTTTCCAGCTGTGGGAAGGTAAATTAGCACCCTTTTCTGTCTTTCTTCAAGCTTCTAGCATGTGACAATAATAAATGTGATTTTGACAAACTGATTCTACTGAGACAAGTTATTGGCAAATATTCCTCTGCTTATTCAAAGTGACATTTTTATTTAAATTTATTTATAACCCCGAGATTATCGACTTATTAACAATTTTTATAATGGGTAGCATCTATTGCTATTTCAATGACAGTTCACAATAATATCAAATACATTATGTTTAAAAAATCTGTCATTCATGTTTTGCACCTACATTTTGTTTGAATTGTTGAGACAAATGCGAATTTTCTAGGTCTAGCTGCTTACTTGTTCTGAATGATATATGATATGATATATTGTTCAATTTCAAATGATATAGGATTTTGGGTGCATTTGGATAAATTTTAAAAAAGTGTTTCTTTGATCTAACTTTATTTTCATAAGCTATTCTTTGTAACTTATGAGAAAAGCAGTAAAACTTTTTTTTCTTCCTGAAATAGCTTCTTTAATTGTCAAAATTATTTTAAACATAATTACCACAAAAATATCTAAACATTTTTTTAAAAGAACTTTTTTCCTAAAAAAATGAATAGGCCCTTTAAAGCATTCAGTTTTCATTCTCAATGCTTGTAATCATCTGATTATTATATTGTCTTCTCCTAACCTTGAATTTATTACTGATGTAGGATTCACATGGCACCTTTCACTGATGAATATTTGTTTATTGAAATTGCTAATAAGGTGTGTAATTAAGGTGTGCTTGTGTTTATATTTGTAGAGGAGTGTGTCTATGTCTGTGTTCTCTCAGACATTTTGTTCCATAGCTCATATTTCTGAGAAGTGTGTGTTTATTTGTTTGTTGAAATAGTGATGCATGGTTGTTTGCAGATATATTTTCAGACCCCCCACATTTTTGTTTCAACATCTAATATTTATACACCTTTAAAAGGATTGTTTTACCTTCTGGAATTGGCATCAAGATATAATGATGAAAGAGGCTAATCCTTGTAAAAGCATTTATAGGATTACAAAGAAGCCAGTAGTGTGGAGTGTCTCTTACTGAGCTTTGCTTCAGTTATCCAGTGAAATGGATTTCAATGATATTCAGCTATGATTCCTTACACTAAAAGCGGATTAGGGAAAAAAATAGCAAATAGTTTTGCTTCGTAGAATCTGTCTTAAGATGCCTCATTTCATGTTTGTTTAGAATTGCATCATGGTGTAAAGTATCATAGAGGTTATTGTTCAGTGAAAATTTGCTTCTTTTTCTGACTGTTCCTTTCTGTGTCTCTATATACTCTTTTTCACTCATTATTTGTTGTTGTTCAGGCCCTGTTCTGGCAGCAGCAAAACTATTATGGTGTTGATTTAACACCCCTACATGGGACTGCATTTCAAGGATACTTTTCTCAGGTATCATATATTTTCTGAAATTTATTGAAGGTTGCTCAACAGTAGGCTGGAATGCTGGATTACAGTGTGAAATGATTGTTTTGGGGGAGGATCCCTCCTTGAACAGGCAAAAGATTAAATGGGATACTTTCTTTTCTCATGCTATTATATGTGTAACAAATTAGACTTTTGCTTCCATTTTTACCTTTTTAATATCTGATTACTTGCGAGCTCATGAATTTTATAAGAAATTAAGACTCTTAAGATTTATTCATGAGAACGATGCAGGGTTTGAATTGGCAAACTGAAATAGGTCTAGATATGAAAACATTTGTTAGCCACTATTACGTTCTGCATTTAGTGATTTATTTTCTTAGTATTATGTATCACATACTCTGTTGGTTTAGTTGCCATAAATTTGGTCTGTTACCAAAAAACTTTATGTCACTAATGGGGTCTTTCCATTTCATTTCCTCCATAAAGCCTGTGGTGGATGCTTTTGATCCAAGATTGTTAATAGCTCCTCCAATGTTCCATGTGATAGACTTCACCAAAATAAAGGTAAGAATCACGTTTCTTTTGTTTAAAGTTCATTTTATTTTCAGAGATTGGTTCATTTTCTTATTGTCCTGTTGGTTATGGTAAATTTTACTCTCTGATCAAACAAGTTGATTTATTTTGGTTGCATTCAGTTTTCCATCTAACCAGTTTCTTTTAATGCAAACACACTTATTGAATACCTTTTAATTGAAGTCCCAGTCATCTGATAGTTTGTAATTGTTTTCTTGAGTTGTTCCATGGAAGAAGAGATTCTTTGAAACTATATAAAATGGCGTGCATTTTTTCTGGTTATGAATCATTGTTTTATACAAATAGTATACTGTTGGCCAGGGACTTAATTGTGTTCCTTCATTTTGTTTTTATTATATTCTTTCAACGCCCTGTAGGAGGAAGAACTGTATGAAATTGATATTCCTCTGAGATTCATAGCTTCTGTGGGCACCAGAGTGCATGGGTTGGCATGTTGGTTTGACGTGCTGTTTGATGGAAGGTACATATTCCTCTTTATTAATGAAGTCTAGCCTGTTTTTTATTTAAAAGGTTTGGTTACTGTTCTGATCTGTTGATTTTTCTCTTTTTATTACACATCCACAGTACTGTGCAAAGGTGGCTTACCACTGCTCCTGGGTCACCTACCACTCACTGGTACCAGTTACGTTGTGTTCTCTCTCAGCCCATTTATGTCATGGCAGGACAAGAAATTACCGGTCGGCTTCACTTGATTGCCCACAATGCACAGAGTTATACAATATACTTAACATTGTCAGGTTGGTAATCTGTCTTTCCTTATTATTGTTATATTTGCACGATCATGTTAATGAGCAAAGTTTCAATTTGCGTTAGCTAAAATGTGGGGTCCTGGTGCTGATCAAGGTGGAATTCTTCAAACATCGTCCTGTAAACTTGATCTGAAAGAACCCTACTATAGAATGTCTCAACCGCAAGCTTATGCATTAGCTCAAGATCAGCAATCTCAACCACTTATACAAACACAGGTATTGAATTTACAGTCACATGTCACTTTCCATGCTCACTTAGTGAGTTGAAATTCAGAAAAATTTGAAGCTTGAAAAAGATTTTTTTTTTTGTCTTCAGAGTTTCAGTTTAAATTTAGGGTAGAATACAGAAAGAATGACAAAGTAGGAAATCTGAAGTATATTTTCGGTCTTTTAACTAAAGTAATCCCGTAGGCATCAATTGAAACAGTTAGTCTATTGGATTAATTGCATCAATGATTTAACAGCAATCCAATCTTGGTGTTTATAGTTTTTAATATTTTTTCACTGTTTGTGTTGTCAGTGACAAAGACTTTCTTTGACAGGATATACATATTCAATCTCAGGATTTGGACGAACCGGAAATAGTGCAACAGCCGTCGCCTAATTCATGTGCTCAGATTGATTCACTGATGCAGAATGTTTAACTTACAAATGCTAACCCAAGTTTCTGTTTGTAACATGAATTTGCCATGCTGCAGCAAGTTGGGGGCTGTTTGTCTGTATTTGGACATTCCCCTTGCCTGTAAATTGTCAACATTGTGTTCAATCTATCGTGGGTGATTGTCATCCATTCACTCAAATTGCGTATTTTAACCAGCAATATATCGAATACTTATGCCTGGCAAACATAGGACTTAGCTGGTTGAGCTCAAATATGCCCTTGCAAGATGATCAACAATGCAGAGAACGAGGGACTCGTCGTAAACATACTCTGCTTGTAATAGTAATCGAAAATAGAGCATTAGACAAGTTAAAGCCATGTTTTTGAATTTATTATTATTATTATTATTAATTTATGAATTCAAAATCAGGTTTTTATTGGAAATTCATTTAAGGTACTTTTAGTTTGAAAATTTTATATTTTATGTTGGTGCTCCGAATTTACATAAAAAAGGCTAAAAATGTACAAAAAGATGAAAGCTTATTTTGTTAGTCTACTTGTGTAACTAAGTGGATCAATCCGGTCTTGTATTGATAAGCCTTATTATTATGAAGATGTTTGAATAAAATATGTGGATGAATGTTAGATTCTTAAAAAATTTATAGTTTTGATTATCTAAAAATTTATTATAAATTGAGATGATTAATAGTTTGTTAGGTTTTGATGGTAGAGATATATTAAAAAATGATAAAGGTAGTATTTTTAAATTTAGATATAATGTGTCAAAAATGATAAGTGTTCAACATGTTGAAATGCTAGATATGGATACATCTAGTAGTTTTTGTAAGAATTAAATGTCAAAAAGTTTTTTTAAAAAGAGATGTCTAAATTTTTATACATACATTTAAAGTTATGTTTACATATAAATAAATAAAGAACATTAAGGTGTTTTTATATTTATACATCTATTATCATATGATTTTTTATAGTCTATCTCTTATCTTTTTTCTATGCATAAGATATCTATTATTAGAGTCTACATCAATTATATTCTTCTTAAATATTTAATAAAAAATAAGGAGATAAACAAACTTTTAGATAAGAGGATCAATTGAACATTGAAAGTCAAAAGAAAATACCAAAGTAGGGAAGTGTACAACTACATCTCAAAGTGAAAGAGAAAAGACAAGGACAAGGATGTACATCTCAAAGCGAAAGAGGAAAGATAAGGATAAAGATATACATGTCAAAGCGAAAGAGGAAAGACAACGACAAAGACTTTATTTCTCCTTTGACAAAAGCTAAATATTTACAGTAATAGACATAAACGAGAACTTACACATTTAATGAACAATTAAAATGAGAAAAAGAAGAAAGAACATTGTTTTACAGACACTATACTTCAAACCTATAAATACCAATACATATGAAGTCTGAAAAAGTTCTAGAATCTTGAAATGTTGAATGAACTATTTTTTCTTCAATTCTTATAAGTCCAAATCTTTTGTAACATCTCTTCTTGAGATAAAATGACACTTTATCTGTTTATATTCTTAATTTTGCTAAGTTGTTTGTATTTTGTGCTTAAATTTTTATGTTCTCATTGTGTAAGTGGATCTTTGTTTGTAAGACCTTGTAAAAGCTAAGTGACTTAGTAGAAAAGAATATCTGAGTACTTAATTAAGTGATTAAGTTTGTGACAAAACTAATCTAAATAATACTTGTATGTTAGGAGTGGGAGATTCAATACTTGTTGTAACCTTTGTTTGGTTAGTAGAACTTCTTTAAGGTTGATGGAGAATTAGACGTAATGCAAGAGTTAGAGCAAATAAGTATAAAAATAAATGTTTTTTGTTGCTATTTTCTTAGGTTTTTACACGTCTAATTAGGTTTGTAAATTTTTTACAGCTCTATGCATTTTTTAAAAGATTGCAATTTTTATTTCAAAATCACATACACATTATTCAACCTTGTATTTTCTAACTCTTTAAAGATTATTGTTTTCACCATTGTTAATTTAATCTTTTGTTCTAAAATAAAGAAAAAGAGAAGGGTATGAAAGGGAAAGAAAAAAAATGTTATAATCTTTCTCTGATTTGATAAAAGAAAATGAGAGAAAAGAAAAATAAGGTGAGTTTTGTATAAAGTTTTTTAGTCTAATTTGAAAATAAAGTAATATTAAAAGTATGTTTGACATACACCCTAGTATAGAATAAAAAGAACAACATAATGCAAATGTTACGTTACAAAATAATTTTTTATCTTACATATTATTTAATTGATCATAAACAATACAAATAAAATGGTATAAAATTTATTATAATACTCTTTAATATTGATTATTTTAATATAATAATAATAATAATAATAATAAT
>JAMLFT010010229.1:0-12038 GCA_026544285.1 Pachyrhizus erosus
AAATAAAAAATACAAAAATTAAAATAGATTAAAATAATATTTTAATATTTTTTTTATAAATTCATATTTATTACATTTTAATATATAAAAATGAATTATAATGAAAGAAAAATATTAGCAAATGATTGACATTTAAAATAAATAATTTATCTTTAATGTGATAAAAATAATTATTCACAAAAAAGATAAATTTTAAAATACAATTAAAGTTTAAAATCTTTAAGGTTTGAGATTTTGAAGTGATATTAAAGTTTATAATATTTATTTATAAATTAAATTAAATTAAATAATTGGTTGAGATCAAATTAAAATTTAAAACGTTTATTTGTAAAAAGATAAAGTTTAGGAAATGTTAATTGAATTTTTTTTAAGAATTTTATTTATAGAAATTGAATTTTATAGATTTATTCATTCTTTTATTTCATCGCACATTTATCAGTTAGTATAATAATTAATTGAACAAATTATAGTAATATTTATTGAGATTTTTTTTAAATCACATATATTATTCATATTATTTTAAGATTTACGTTAACCTGTTTTTAGTGAAGAAATATCAATGTAATATATAAAAAAATATTAATATATTATTTTTAAATATAAAAAAAAATATGAAAATACGAAGTGTCATTATAATTTATTAAAATTAATTTTACCAGATAATTGTAATAAAAAAATAGATTAACAACTCAAAATTAAAAAATTAAAGTATTGATGTCTCAATCAAGGAATAATCATTTTGATTGATTAAATACAAAAGTAAAGGAAAAGTTTCCGTACTTTAAAAAAATAAAAACGAAAGATTCTCAAGGAACTCTTAGTGTTAAAAGAAAGTATAATACAATAAAATCAACTTAGAATATGTTAGTTTTATTTTCTAACTATATCTTTCCCAATTACGAAATATTCTGATTGTCAATTTAGCATCATATAAATATTTTGTAAAAAAACTTTTACCAATTATTATTTTACTTTCCAGTTGGAATTTACAGTACTCTTTGGGCCCCAACTTGGGCTATCAAAGCCCAAACCAAAGCCTTCACATAACTGGAATCAGGCCCAACGTTTATTAAATCCCCAAATCCGAAATCAAAAGCAGAGAGAAACTAGGGTTAGGGTTTAACTAGAAATTGTGTGATCGATTTCAACTCGATTGATTCTCTTCTCTCTTACGCGAAGCAAAAAAAAGGAGCTCAGAATCCATGGCGACATCAACGACGAAGCGAAAACCGGTGTTCGTGAAGGTGGATCAGCTAAAACCTGGAACCAACGGGCACACACTCACGGTGAAGGTGGTGAGTTCCAAGCCGGTGAAGACGGTGAGCAACCGCGGCGGTCGATCGTCGGTGCTTGCGGCGCGCCCGTCGCGTATCGCCGAGTGCCTCGTCGGCGACGAAACCGGAACCATAATCTTTACCGCTCGCAACGATCAGGGTATGATGGTTCTTGTTTTTGTGTTTTCTCTGTTAACCGTTGCGTTTTGTTGTGATGGGTTTTTTAATTTGCGTATATTTAATATGTTGAAATTAAAGTGTTAACGACTATGTGAACTCGTTGACTTTTTGATAGCGTTAGTGTGTATCCTTCGAATTGCAAACACTTGGGACGTAAAGATTTGGAGTTTTAATAACGCCTTTTCTCTGTTCTACGCGTGTCAAAAAGAAAATTAGGAAATGGATCTTTATTATGTGTTTTGTTACTGCAGTGACAGTGTAATAGTTTTCTTGTTCAATGACGTTGGCAATATATTAATTTTAAACTCATTGACATTTGTCTGGCTTGAGTGTAAGAGATTGAAACTCGGAAATCAGGTTCCCTTTCTGTATGTTGATTGTGAATTGAATGATATCAATTATATTCATTCAAATATAAGGCGAGGTCTTGGTTTGTTTCAAATTGTGGTCATGGTTGCGGTTTTGTCTCATTTTTTTATATCTCGCTGGAAATTGTGGACAAATGCACCTGAAGCGGCCACTGATAGGGTTGCCTTGCGTCTCAGACACCCCAAAGACCTTGAGGTTGCAGACAACATCGCAGCTGTGGACAGTTTTATAATGCCTTGGTTTAGGTTAATCTTGTTTAGTCTTTGCATGTGTTGGAACACAGTTTGTGCCTAACTAACTTATTCCCAAATTAGATGGATCTATTGTGGGGTATTGGTTTTGTCTATAGAAACAATATAATGTTTGGTGTGAGTAATACTCATTATATTTTGTCTCACAAGCAAAAATGTTTTTCATGTGTATTTTTTTGTTAGCATATATATTCTTTGCTACATATCTAAATGTTGTCATCCTTGCTTGTATGGGAAAAAGATATCAGTTTGGTTCGCATTTGTATTATAGTGGTGATTAATCCATTTACTTTTGTACAGTGAGCCAAATGAACGTTGGCGCAACTTTAACTCTGCGCAATGCAAAGATTGACATGTTCAAGGGATCTATGAGGCTTGCAGTTGATAAATGGGGGCTTATTGAGGTTGCAGAACCCGCAAATTTTGAAGTTAAAGAGGATAACAATCTTTCATTAGTGGAATATGAATTAGTTAATGTTGTTGAAGAGTGATTTTATCTTCTGAGAGTGAATCTTTGGGATTTACTTGAGGTTTTAATTTTTATTTTGACCATTAAACAATTGACTGCGGTGCAGTTTTCTTATGGTACAGTCTTGCTTATTTAGTCTTAAGATTGCTGTGGTTAATGCAAGGAATTATATTTCAGGTCAGTTTTGAAATGTGATAATGCTTATGCTCAAGATGCAAAAGTAAATATTTATATGTTTCCACAATTTAATAATGTATCCAGTCCTATTTGAACAAATCATTTTGGGCATGTCTTGCAAATGTGTTTCTAAACCCGTTGGTAGCACACGTTACTGTTCCAGTAAACCCTTTTTTGTGTGGAGCAACAAACAAGCTATGCAAATTAGGTCAATAAATTTAATGCTCATTAGTTGTTACCGACCTTGCCAGATTAGACGGGGGCGTTACACTAAACTCCACTATAAGACCTATTTTCGTGCTGTTGTCAAATTGGATATAAGATGGTCTGATGGATCTAACCGTGAACTCGATACTTGTTCATTTTATCGATTCTGGTTCAGCTTCAAAATTGAATTGAATTGACGGTCTAGCAACGAACTAAGCAGTTGTTTAATGTTTGTTTTACGTTGTTTTTTTTGTTAAATAATTTATTTTATTTCTAGAATTAATTGAGTTGAAGAAAATTTAGATAGTTTTGGCATTGGGTCAAAGAACTGGGCCCTTTTATTATTGTTGTTGTTATAGTAGAATTTCAAACCTTAATTTACAGGAAGAAAATTTGATAGAACGGGCCAATTACTTTTTAAATTTGAAAAAAAATTAGCCCAGTGAATAGAATTCTCTCGTAAAATTATTTTTGTTGCGTTATTTTGTTCAAAGACCTAATTCAAATGCTGGAATCGGTTAATTTCAAACTAGATGTTTCATTTATTCATTCTCGATCGAATTTAACATTGTAACATTGTGCAAGCTAATGTTCAACCTGGACCTTTACTAACTTAGCTATGTCAATCAGTAGTTTATTTATTGCAAGCTAAATTGAAACAAAATGGATACAGTGCAGATTTCAGTATGGGCTCAATTTTGGAAACTTGTGCGGAAAATATAATTCTAATGCCGAATTTGCTTTTATACAAGGTCCAAGACCAAGATGTGCAAAACAAAATCAGAAATTGAAAACAACGGGAATGATCCGTCAGATAAGAGTTCAAATATCCACGGAATAAATTCTCTAGTGACTACAATAAAAGTCCAACTTTGATACCCACTAAGTAAATTTTGAGCATTATCGGTATTGCATTCTGTAGTTATCACATCATGACCCCTCTCCTTCTGAAAGTTAAAAAAATAAAAAATAAATGAGAAAACAAAAAATCACCGACCACCTTTATAACAAGACAAAAAAATAAACAAGCTACTAAGTAAACCACCTTATATACCAAAAGAAATTGAGAGAGCATATATTTAGACTAGTCAAAAGGGCATGATGCATAACAAGCATCAATTGGTTGAAATAAAGAATTTTCGCTACATACTGCAATTCTGCATTCATTAAAAATCCCTAATTGATTCCATACGAAATTTCCAAATAACAAGGCCAGTCAATAGAAAACTTTATCCAACATGTCACAATACAATTTCAACTTATTTGCCTTTAGACTCTAACATCCGGGTGAATAAAATGGCAGCCTTTTATGCATCTGAAATAGAAAGAACAGAAGTCAGGCGATCTAGGTTTTTAAAGTTCCTTTCAGCCTTTGGGACTCATTTGTCCCTCCAATGGCACAGTCAAAACACTGTCACGAACCAGAATTGTACATAAAAGATTGCTTCAATCTTCAGAACACTTATCACACATCATCATTGCAATCTGATTAAACAAAAGAGATCAGTATACAGTACACCTCATCTATCAATTGACCCTATAAAGTATGATGCGGAACAAAACTGCACCAATTATTATTTTTAATGACAGTATTTCAGCAGTAAAGTCACAGTGTCGCACAAGACCGAAGTATATAATATTTCAAACAATTAAATATAGAAGGAACAGAAAATAAACTATATTCTAGAGAAACTCACACAAGAATGTTGAGGGGTATTTATCTTAATCTCTTTATGCATGGAAAAAGTCAATAAATTTTTTTATATAAACTCGGAACCCACCAAAAATTATGCCAACTGTTTCTGTTATTCCAGACAATTCTACTCAGGATGCATAAACTTTGAACCATATGATTCATAAACAAGAGACAAATATTATTTCCTAAAACAAAATAAACTAGGAAGAATCCAGCTTAATGACATTCACCATGCCAACTTAAAAGAATCCAAGAACAACAAACTTTTTTGAGATAGATATCTAGCAAATCTTCCTAATAAGAATGAATTTTTCTGTTTAAAGCCAACATCAAAAGAGGTCCATGTCATCCCAACCTTGCTTCTTGATCTTCAAATAGTCTTCTCTTGGCCTACAAACAAAAGGAGTACGTACGGCTTCACTAAAAGATTTAGTTGCATGAGTGGGGAAAGTAGATGATTCAGGGCATAACTTAATCCATCAATCTTGGGTACAAGATTAATATTTATATAAAGATATGATCAAGCATCATGTATATAGGCCACCTTTTTCCTATAAATATGAAGAATTATATTTCATATGTAATTTGAAATCATTATACACCAGATCCGACAAGACTCCATTGAGTTTTAACCCATGAACTGAAAGTAAACACTAACTTACCCGAAAATTAAATTGAAGAAAGAACACAAGGAATCCTACAGATGTTTAGCTACCTAATTCAAAAGTAAAATCCAACTGTCAGGCAATTAAAATGATCAGACTAGATGACCAAAAGAGCGGGACCACATAACATAATACTCTTTGTATTTTATAGTCCTGATTTTTTTTTCTCTCAACATAAGGTGTAAAATATTTTCAAAGTCCCATTCTCTTCTATGAACACTCAATAAACTCCTAAGTCAAAACCAGCAAACAGGAGAAAAAGAAGAAAGTTTTGAACATCAAATTGACTTTCAATTTAAAACCAAAACCAAACTGAAGCATAATAAAGGAAATCAAAAGCTAAAATGCTAAACTAAATCATATAATGCCAGACAGAAATCTTCAAAAACATTTCCACTTAACCAAAACCACTCAGTTAACAAATGCACACAAATTTAGTCTTCTATATAATCAATTCCAATGCAGTAGAAACAGGGACCATACCTTCAGGAAGCCAACCGTAGCTGCGGCGAGAGACGGAGAGCATTGAAGTCATCAAAGCAGAAGCAGTTGCCGTATGGTATGGTAGCATGGATTCCACACAAAAGCTCAATTCAACGGGACACCTTCTCAGACAAAACACATCCACTCATTATTCCATTTCATTTCATAATTAACGCACCAATCCAAGCAACACTAAATTCACCACCGATAAACAAATAATTTAATCGAGGTAACACTAGCTCCAGTTAATTCAAACTTGCATATAGCTTCTAAAAATAATCTAAAATACATTGTTTTTCAAATTCTACTTCTTAAAAAATTCTTAATCTAACTAGTTAACATATTTCAAAAGTGACTTCAAGCAAAAAAAGAAATTACGAAAAATATTAAACAGTCTAAATTCATAACTAATAAACAAATAGTTTAACTGAAGTAACACTGAATACGCTACTAATAAATTACCTGAGCGTAGATTGGGAGAGAGGTTTATTTGAAGCGACGCGGAAAGGAGACCGAGCTGCTTTAGCTTCCGAGCCAAGACGGAACGCGGCGCGGCGAGTGGAACATGAACGGAAAATCGATCTCGCGGCGGCGCCGGCGGTGGATGCCATTTCGTTATCGGAAAATTTAGGGTTAGCGTAGTTCCACACTAACACTAGTGTAGGGTTCTACAGCACTAAAACCCTGCATCAGTTTTTGGTAATGGGCTTTTAAAACATTGGGCCTCACTAAGTTCAAAAACTTAAAAAAAACCGTTATAATATACCGGACCCAACATATCGTGTCGAACCGATTCGTTTAAAATTTTGTCTTGTTGGGTTTTCTTTATCTGCCCTAATAGCGCTGTTTCTGAACTTCTCCTTCTTCTGAATTCTCCTGTTGCAGGGAACAGATGGCTTTGTTATTCAAGGTACGATTACGTTACACTAACTGAGGAAACGTAATCTGATTCAGGAACTTGGTGTGTTGTGGAGTTGGCTAATTTTCTTGCTCGGTGAGTGTTGTAGGATCCGTCGAAGCTTTCAGCGTATCGAGATAGAAGGTTCCCCGGAACGCAAGAGGAGTTCGAGCACGCGCTTCTGAACTCAACCACCGTTTACGTGGGGAACATGTCGTTTTACACGACGGAGGAGCAAGTTTACGAGCTCTTTTCGCGTGCTGGAGAAATAAAAAAAATCATCATGGGCTTGGATAAGAACACCAAAACGCCCTGCGGCTTCTGTTTCGTTTTGTGAGTATCAATTGCATTGATAACTCAAGTGTGCTCTGTTAATTGCAGTGATTTATTGGCCATTGCGAAAATTATTCGATTCTAATTGATGATTATGTATGAATGTATGTATTTTTTCGGCAGATATTATTCTCGTGAAGATACTGAGGATGCTTGCAAATATATAAGTGGGACGATACTGGATGATCGTCCCATTCGTGTTGATTTTGATTGGGGATTTCAGGATGGAAGACAATGGGGGCGTGGTCGGAGTGGTGGCCAGGTGAACATCTCTTGTGCCTGTGTTTATTGTGAATAAAATTGTTCTTGGCTAATTGTAAACTGCTTCTGTTGATTTGTGCAGGTTCGAGACGAATATCGCACTGATTATGATCCTGATATCCTTTGAAGCGTTTAACATCAATTTGTCTGCAATTTGTATTGTTGTATGATCTATTTGCTTGTATGACCAGTGTAATGATTTGGTTCATCAATGATTAATCCGGGCAGTAAGTTTATATAATCTAGTTTTGCCATAGCTAGCAATTATGATGTTTTCTAGATATGTGTGTTCACAAAATAGAGAAAACTGTAATTCGGCTATGATTTCAGTGGATTCTGCTTGATATGGAATTACGAGTCGAATACTCTTAACTTCAGTTGATCTTGAATTGCAAATTTTACTGCTAAATATTTCCTGAAGAATGTGATATACTAGTTTTTACCTGCTTTCTTTTATCATTGAGAGTGATAGGGTCGGCAATAAGTTATTATACCAGTCTCCTTTTAGATTCCTTAATTCTGCATACGTAGAGGTGGTTATGGGAAGCTGGTTCAGAAAGAGTTAGAAGTACAAAGGCAGCTTGTAGATTATGGTGCTGGTTCTTTGGGTTCTTTTCCACCAGTTATTCCAAGTTCATGTAAGTGACTCCAAACTATATTTTGTACAAATCCTCAGCTATTAGGAGTAGCTCTGGTTCATCATATCATTTGTTTTGAGATCACTAAATATTTAATTCAAATATTTATTTTTCATTTAGTTTGATTTTCGGATTGCAAAATTAGTTGGGACTTGACGACCTGCTGGATTTTTAAGATATATCTATAATGTTACTATGCAGTTTGCATGGAAAATCCATTCAAAATTATTCCTCTTTTGCATAGTGATAACCAAAATACCATTGAGTAGGAGGCAATAAACTTAATCTGAAGTTGACACATGGCAGAAGTATTGGACAGATTTTATATGTATACAGACGTAGTTGTCAACAGTGCCAATTGGTGCCACTTTTGCAGAATTGTGTCGCATAGTGTCACAGTTTGAAGTAGCTGCCATTGCGGCTGTGATGACTGACATAATAGCAAAAAATCATGGATGGAGTGGGCTCTATTGGAGTGGATCACAGAAAAACCTATTGTAACCATGAAACAACGTATCTGGCAACATTTCCAGCATCTCCCAGCATTTTCTTGCCAGCTGTGACAGTTGGCCGTCCCCAGCCTCTGCTCTACATAGTTTATGATCCCTGAGACCACTGGCCTTTCTTTGGCAAACCTGTCACTGTTTTAAGCCTACTGTGACCTTGCTGCCTTGTTTTGTTCTGTTTTTTTAATCTCTCTAACATAGGTCTTTCATCTCACTGTCTTGTGTTCTCTTCCAAGTTTTACCCTTCAATTTTTTTATTCTAATTGATTAGCATGGTGGTTATTCTGCTACTTGCTATCCCAGTGTAGCATTTTTAGGGTTGACCACTCCACACTGTTATTTGGATTGGCATCTACTTATATAGATACGCAATAAGAAATTCTAACTGGAAAGTGCATCCTATTGTGGTTTAATGTTTTGACTCATTGAGCCATGCCAGTGTTTAAATTGCTAGTTTGGCCTAACTATGGTAATGATCTATGTAAATATGCAGCACATGAGGCAGCTTCCAACTATATACATTCTTATGATTATTCTGACCAGTGTCGACTCCTGCATCATCCTCTTTATTGTGCACCAGCCTGCAGTTTGAAGAAATTGCACAAATTGATACCTTAAATAGCCAATATCATGTGTATTGTGTTTCTCTTCTAATTATTAATTATCTAAATCAGAAATTCGAATTGTCAGTGTAGATAACTAAGTTGGGTTGCAACTAATTGTCTATCCATAGAAGCTACATATTGACTTGCCTGTTGAATCTAATAAAAAGATCACAGTGACTTTTGCCTAGTTTCAGTGCTTATTTATCAGAATATGCTGGGTTTTTAGTGGACTTCGGCATTTATTTTGTTCAGGATTCAATTAAATATTGTCTTTAATTTATTAGATACCATATTATATGTACTCTAAATCTAAGACTGCCCTTCAGGTGAGAGTACCAGCTCGTATGAATTCTCATGGGGAACCAGCCTCCCATTTTTTTTTTGTTGATTGCTTTTTCTGCTATCTAATTTACTTGTTCATGCTAAGATTTGTGGTAATTATCGTTTACTAGAAGTTTGTACTCCTGTGAATTAAACCAATCAGCAATTTACTATTGCAGATGGTAGACACGGTGGAGGTCATGGTCATGGTGGTTCCCATCGACATGGTAGAGGTAGTTTCATACTTTCATCTCAAGACAATCTCTTTTGTCCCGTGATTTTTTTTAGAAGCACTTATTAGAAGAGTTGCTGTCACTGTTTTACTGCGAATTTACTATTAATATAAATTTCATTTGTCTCTTTGACATGATAGATTACTATAGGAAGAGACACCGAGATGATGACCGCCACACACACGAGTCCTCCAAAAGACCTTCAGATCATGAATCTCGGAGGAACACTGACCATGAATCTAGACCGGTATTCTTTACAAACCTTAACGATACTTCAGGCTAATTTTGATCAATTATTTTACAATAATTCCAATTGCAGTACTTGTATTGTGCCACATTGGTGCATTAGGCTGTAGAACATAATTCAATTGAAGGCATGATGCTTGTATTATCATTTTTCGTCGTAGTTTTTGTCATTTAATTTTTCTCAATCAATTACATGATTTGATGTGACAGGAAAAAAATCCACGGTTTCGTGAGAGTGGTGATTCTGACGACGACGAGGAAGATGATAGAAAAAGACGGGCTTAACCTGAATTTCATACTTGATCAAGTTGTTGTTTTAAAATGGAACCTTTCTATTCACATGATTAAAGGTGGATGATTGTTTGTATAATGTATATCATCGCAAATTGCAAAGATCTTACTGATAATTTAACCTTGCTTGCAATTCTAGGCCGGATCTGCTGCAAGTGCTAATTTTTGTGTTTACAAATTTTTTCTTTCAGTTCTTTGCATTTGTCTACGGACATATTAATCAGATTTTGTTAACTTTTAATGATCTTATTCTCTATGGATAGGATAGGATGTGACCTTGATCAGGTTTACTTGATTCTGTCAATCGATGCTTACAAGAATAGTATCCATCTATTTGCCATAGAAATCAGCCGAGCAAATGCCAATACGGAAGTAGAACGTCGCACAAGTATGCATTAGTATACGAGAAATGCAAATGACAATTTTTTCTAACAGTAATTCTAAAAAAATAATTACTCCTTTTGGTTTCAAATATTAATAAAAAAATAAATCTAATTTAAGTTAATTAATATCATTTAATTTTATTTAAAATTATTATTTTTAATTAGTTTTTCATTAAACTTTGATATCAAGAATAAAATAAAAAGTCATTGAAAATGTAATTTTAATTAAATGAAGGTATTTTAAAAATGACTTAATTAAATAAAATGAAATTAATTAAGATTTTCTTATTTTTTGAACTAACATACATGCAGTTTTATTTTAGTTTTACTTATATTCGAAACCAAAAAGAAGCATTTGATTTAGGTGATAGATATTTTATAGCAAAGATAAAATCTTACACATTAACTACTCTTGTTACAAAGTAAAACTTCCCTTTCCCTCTCACAACCATTTTTTTAGGTAAGGCATCCCTCCCATCTTCCATAGCAATAGTATAACAACAATAATAAAACTTTTATTTCTCTACGTGAGATCAGTTATATGGATAATGTGATATCATTTAACTTGGTTAAAGACTAAATGGATTAGATTTAGTTTTCAATAATACTACTCCTACCAGGGGTAATAATATTTTTGAAAATAAAATCTAGTTCACGATAAAAAATGGTGCATTGTGCATCTTGAAAAATGAAAATGTTAATGTTTGAGAAAATGTCAATTCTAAATTTCTGTCCCGAGTCTTTATTGTAGTGTATTGGTTTCTAATTTGCAAAGATATATTATGGTTCATGCCTTCCTTTGATCTTTCTCAATGATTTGGACGTGAAAGCCATCTGGAAATTGGAAACAAAGACTTCGAACAGTATTCCTTTCTTTGATGGATAGCCACCTGAAATATTCATACATTTCAAAATGGTACATTGTTTCAATATTTTAAATTCACTTTTAGGTACACATTCATGGATGGCATTGCCATTTCTTCACAATCGATCTTACCTCTACTTTGTTACCGAGTTGGGAAGAAAATTAACCATTTGAACCTAAGTGAAGTCTGCCCCAACACCAAATCTCATGCCTCCACCGAAAGCCATGAAATGTTTACTCGCATCATTTAGTGCCTCTCCCTACGTTAGTATATTTTATTAAAATCTAAGGATTAATTTGAAAGATTTTTTATATTTAAGGAACTATATAGTATGATTTTTAATAGTTGAAGGACTATTATCGTAAAAAAATAGTTGAAGTATTATTGCTATAATTTATTTACTTTGAAAATTATTTAAGAAAGAAAATAATACTTATTGACGGTTTATTAAAAAACGATGGTAGGCTAAGTTACATGAATATTTATAGGTAACCCGTACTTGCTAGTTAGAACCAGGGCCAGTTCTGGATCTGTTCGGAGGTGTGACTATACAGGCCAATGAGTAAAAAGGGAAAAAAGAAAAATCTAAAAATTTATATAGTTGTGTTATAATTTTTTATATTATTTTATGTTATTTATATAATTAAATTAAAATTATTATTTTATTTTATGTCTCTTCTGTTTAA
>JAMLFT010010230.1:0-12038 GCA_026544285.1 Pachyrhizus erosus
CACATATTAATTTTTTTTATATTTAAAAATATTATGTTAACACTTTTTTATATATTACATAAATTTTTTTTAAAAAAATAATGTAATGATTAAAAAATAAAAAAATTTAATAATTCAATTTGTAAAAAAAAAAAAGTAAAAACCATGTCCTTTATCCAGCTCAAATAAATAACCCAAGGGCCTCTAAGTTGGGCCAAAGCAAAACCATAAGGCCCAACAATAAAAAAAAAAGCTTACCCCATCCCTTCTAAGCTTGAACAAGATGATGTTATGACAGTGAAGCACAAGATTGCAGCAGCAGCTGTCTAACTGAACATGGTGGTGAGACCAGTGACAACTCAAGACCTTCTTCTTCTACTTCTTCCACCACCATATTATCATTCCCTCAACACCTCATCTTCCTCAAACCCTAACAATCCTCACTCCATGCGCTCCACCTTCACCCTCTTCCGCTCTCTCACCCTCTCTCTTCCCCACCTCCCCCATCCTCGCCCCTTCCTCTTCCCGCGGCCCCGCCACTTCCCGCTCCTCGCCGCGACGGCGCCGGAAAAAGAGGCTCTGCGGTCTGCGGAGGCCGAGTCGAGGAAGCTGCGGGGGCCGGAGTTGGAGGTGGGGGAGCTGAGTGCCGTGCCGGAGGAGTGGCGGAGGGCGAGAGTGGCTTGGCTCTGCAAGGAGCTGCCGGCGCACAAGGCGGGGACTCTGGTGAGAATACTCAACGCGCAGAGAAAATGGATGAGGCAGGAAGATGCCACCTACATTCTCGTCCATTGCTTGCGCATTCGTGAGAACGAAACCGCATTCAAAGTAACTCTTCCTACCTCATTACCATATTTTCCGACTTATTTTGTAATTTCAGTCACTAAATAATGGTTGTCTGATAACCCTGTTTCTTAAACTTGACGTCAAGTGTTTAATTTATATGCATTGTTAGTGTGAAGCATTTGTACATAGATATCTAATAGGAAGTGACCTTGTCATGATGTCATATTAATGAATAGGATGATGTGGTCAACTAGTCAAATCCTATTGGATGTATGTGTAAAAGAGTTTTAAACTGATGGTGCATATAAATTAAATTCATTACGGGTTTGCTATTTTATGTTGTGCATCAAATGGTTTTAGTGAGAATGGCGGAAGGGATGCAATGGTGAGAGAATGATTATGTATTGAAAATGTTGTTTTAGAAAATCATGACATTGGCGTCTTGATCAAGTTCTAGTGCTTTGAAACTGGGTGTTGGGCGTAGTTTATTATAGATTTAGGGAAATCTTTTGCTGATATTGGCTTATTATTAGGTGGTGTGTGTGGCTAGATTTCTGAAGCTTTGTTGGGAGCATGATAAATTGAAAATTTGTTCTATTCTTGTCGGGTAATATATATTTTGATGTTGAATAGTGAATGGTGTAAAGCTTCCCCTCGTTGCTAGTTTATATTGTTATTAGTCATGGGTAGGGGTGGGCAAAATAAAGGAACTGAACTGCTATAAAACTGAATTGAATTATAAACACAGTTCGGACAAACTGAACTGAATTACATAGTAGGTTAGGCGAATTGAACCAAACTATTTTGAACTACTTCAATCTGTTCTGAACTGTTTGAATTATTTGAATTGTTATTAATAACTATATTTTTATTAAACATATTTTTCACATTTTTCAATGATAAGTTGCAGTTCAATTCAAATAATTCAGTTTATAAGATCAGTTCAATTTTTAAAAACTGAATTCAAGAAAAGTTCAGTTTTTGAGAATAGTTCAGTTCAGTTTTTATTCAAAATTGTTTAGTTTTTTTTTTAATGCAGTTCAGTTCAATTCAGCACCAATTCAGTTCAATTCAATTTTTTTTAAAGAACCTTAATCATGGAAATGTTTTATTGATGAGTCCATCTTCCTTCCTGTGAATTGGTTGTTCATTCTTTGTTTCTGCTACTGCTTGGAAATTGGAATTGGTATTTGGCTGTACATATTGTGTTTGGTTACTTAACCAAAACATTTTACAAAATCTCATTACAAGCTATTAGGTCTGTTCACAAATTTAATTGCTTTTGTCCTTCCTAAAGGTATACAAGTGGATGATGCAACGAAATTGGTATCGATTTGATTTTGCTCTTGCTACCAAGCTAGCAGATTACATGGGTAAAGAGCGAAAGTTTTCAAAGTGCCGTGAGGTATTTGATGATATTATCAATCAAGGCCGTGTTCCTAGTGAATCAACATTCCATATATTAGTTGTTGCTTATCTTAGTGCTCCTGTTCAAGGTTGTTTGGATGAAGCATGTGGCATTTACAATCGTATGATTCAGTTGGGAGGTTACCAACCCCGTCTTAGCTTACATAATTCCCTCTTCAAAGCTCTTGTAAGCAAACCGGGGATCTTGTCAAAGAATTACCTTAATCAAGCTGAGTTTATATATCACCATTTGGTTACAACTGGACTTGAAGTGCACAAAGATATTTATGGGGGCCTAATTTGGCTGCATAGCTATCAGGATTCCATAGATAAAGAAAGGATAGCAGAGTTGAGGGCAGCAATGCTATGTGCTGGATTTGAGGAGGATAGAGAGGTGCTAGTATCAATCTTGAGGGCTTGTGCAAGGGAAGGAGAGGTGGAGGAAGCAGAAAAAACTTGGGTCAAACTTCTCAAGTTTGAAAGTGAGCCACCAGCTCTGGCTTTTGTGTATAAAATGGAAGTCTACTCAAAGGTTGGCATGCCCATGAAGTCATTGAATATATTTAGGGAAATGCAGTCAAAACTAGGTAAGACAGATGTTGCAGCATATAATCAAATAATAGAGATACTATGCAAAGCACAGGAATCAGAATTGGCAGAATCAATCATGGCTGATTTTGTCAATAGTGGTCTGAAGCCCCTTACGCCATCATATGTTTATTTACTAAGCATGTACTTCAATTTGGAATTACATGACAAATTGGAAGAGGCATTCTTCCAGTGCTTTGAGAAATGTCGTCCTAATTGTACTATATACAGTATATATCTGAATTCTTTGGTGAAAATAGGTAATATTGACAAGGCCGAGGATATATTTAGCCGAATGAATCGTGATGCAACTATTGGTGTTAATGCTCGATCATGTAACATCATCTTAAGTGGGTACCTGTCTTCAGGAAATCACTTCAAGGCAGAGAAGGTCTATGACTTTATGTGTCTAAAAAAGTATGAAATCGAATCTCCATTAATGGAAAAGCTTGACTATATCCTGAGCTTGAAAAGGAAAGTTGTTAAAAGACCAATAAGCTTGAAGCTAAGCAAAGAGCAGAGAGAAATCTTGATTGGGTTGCTTTTAGGTGGTTTGCGGATTGATTCTGATGACCAAAGGAGGAATCACGTTATTCGTTTTGATTTTGATAGGAATTCCGGCAGCCATTATGTCCTGAAGAGTCATATATATCGCCAGTTTTACGAGTGGCTGCATCCTACTTGTAAGCCAAGTGATAACAGCGAGAACGTACCAGATAAGTTTTGCACCATTGCAAGCTCTCATTTTGGCTTTTATGCAGATCAGTTTTGGTCAAAAGGTGAACCTACAATTCCAAAATTAGTCCATAGGTGGTTGTCACCATGTGTTCTTGCATACTGGTACATGTATGGGGGGCATCGAAATTCATCGGGGGATATTTTGCTGAAAATAAAAGGAAGTCGTGAGGGTGTTGAGAACATTGTCAGAAAATTTAAAGCCATGTCCATGGATTGTAAAGTCAAGAGGAAAGGAAGGGTGTTTTGGATTGGTATTCTGGGAAGCAATTCAACTTGGTTCTGGAAATTGGTTGAGCCATATATTATAGAAGATAAAGACTTTCCGAAAGAGGGTGATGAAGCAAAGGAGCAGGATGCAATGGAAACTGAAGATATTAACTTCAATAGTGATTCAGACGAAGGAATTGAAAAAGAATGATACAACATTATTGATCATGGTTTGGAGAAGTTTTTTTACGGAGTTTTTCCTGGCCAGATTGTGCTTTGGCAGCTGTTTCTAGAACTTGTTTGACTTCTGTACTTCCACAGATCCATTTTACTGAAGTCATTGCTATGGTTGCAAAATGAAGGCTTTCTTGAATGTTTTTGTATCCATCCTTAATATTGTACTTGTATATTATATTCCTAATTTCCGATGCATAGAAAAATTAGAGAATAGGGGCTTAAAAACTCTGTTACTCTACGTATATTAATTATATTTAACATGGTTGAAGCATTACATGGAATGTTCGTAATTCTTTTTCACAACAGTTTAGTTCTTTAAGTGGGAATTGTGAATTATCCTCTATTGCAAGTGATGATACTTGCTAATCTAAAATAAAAGCCGATATCATATACGGACGCTGTACGATCTTACGGTCATCTATTTCTTGCTCTGGGAAAAGTTTTCACATACAAAATCACGTAGTTGAAGGTTATTGTGATTCAATGGTATTTGTATTTCTGTGCAGATTGATGGCGTTGCTAAGTTTCCTCAGGATATGAATTGTTACATTGTTTAATGTTTTTGGAACAATATTTCGGTGTTTGGTGCGATGATGCTACACTAGTTTTTGAAATCAAATCAGGCATGAGTAGTTGGGTGGAATGCATGTGTA
Organism: Pachyrhizus erosus; assembly: GCA_026544285.1. Lineage (NCBI taxonomy): Eukaryota > Viridiplantae > Streptophyta > Magnoliopsida > Fabales > Fabaceae > Pachyrhizus > Pachyrhizus erosus. The sequence goes on from JAMLFT010010230.1 coordinate 4,593, forward strand.
GAATCTGTAGAGTTCAGACTGTAATAAGGCTTTGTTTGGAATGGTGGAAGAGAAGTAGAAGATAGTAGAATCGAGTTGAATCATGTGTTTGAAAGAGTGGAACTGAGTTTTTATTTTATTTTTATTTTTTTTGAAAAAGAGTGTAGGGCTCAGCTTTGAACACTTGTCAGTGGAGAGAAAAAAAGGAGAAGAAAGAAACAATAATTTAGCAATTTACAAATGTAACCCCGTGTGCCTCATGCTAGCATAGTATAACCTGTGACTTTGATTGGGTATATAATCAATTACGCCTCGGACATAATTGATTATATGTTATAGTTTTTTTCAATTTAGTATTTATAAATTAGGTTAATATAATTGATTGTGAGCATGTAATTATTGATTATATGTCTAATACTTCTATAATTGAATGAGAAAACAAATCTAAAATATAAATTTTGGATAAATAACTATTTTAATTTTAAAAAATGTGAAATGTTGATAATTTAGTTCTTAAAAAATTATCGATTTAACTCTTGAATTTTAAAAAATATAACATTTTAATTTTGTTATTAAGTTTTTGTAAGATTATTTTATTAATATAAAACTATAATGTTGAGAGATCAATTTATCATTAAGTTTTAAAACAGAATTAAAATGTTATATTTTTTTTTTAGATTCAAGAACTAAACTAATAATTTTTTTTAAGAACTAAATTGTTAGCATCCTATATTTTTAAAACTAAAATGGTCATTTATCCTATAAATTTTTATAAAAAGATAAAAAGTATTTTATTAATCTATTCTTTCTTTTCTTACTAACTAAATAATTTTAATTTAAATATCTTTATTTTATTTTACTTTATTTCACTTAAATAAAAAAATATTAAATTTTACTCTATTTTAATTTTATTTCTCTTTTTTCTTTTTACACTTTTTCTTTTCTTTTCTAACAAGCAAATGAAGTGTAAATAATTTCAATATGACACAATGAGTATAATGGGTTATCAAACAACATTACATGAGTTATTTAAATTATTTAAGACAACATTGAGATGGAGACGAAGGGGATTGCTAATTTGTTAATGGAAATGTTGAAAGATTTGTTGCTGCTAAAAGATTCATCTTATAACCATATATAGTTGATCTACTTGTGCGGGAAGGAAACATTGAAAAAGAATCTCATGTTGTCGAGTAAGGATTGGTATTGGTAGGAAAAGTGATATAAGAATAAAATTTGGATAAAAATTGTGTTTTTAGTTTTTTTAATTTTTATTTTTTAATTTTAAAATACATTATTTTTAGTTTTTAATGTAACATTTTGTAACATTATTTAAATTATTTTTATGATTAAAAGTGATATATTTTAAAATTAAAAGATTAAAATATGTAAAAAAAAAATTAAAAGAATTTAAATTAAATTTTAAAAAATTTATAAGAACTAAAAATATATTTTATTTATAAATTTTTTACATGATTGATTGAAGAGAATAAATGATTTTTTTATAGTGAAAGATTTTCAAGAATGTTAACACAGGAATGAGTGAAAATAAAACTTTTTAGTGGTAATTGATTGTAAAGCTATTAAAGTTTTCCATTTTAATTAATTTCAAACACATTAACAGAGAAGTTTTTTTGTACATATATTAACAGAGAAGTTGAATAGTAACTAAATAAATCTTCTAAAATTTCTCAAGAATTTTATATATAGGAATGATATTCCCAAGAAGATGATTTATTTAGAAGTGAAAATTTTCTTGTTTGTATCTTTCTGTAAAAATAATTTTAAATAAAAATATACTTATGATAATTCAACAAGTCTTTTGGAAAAACACCTTTTAAAACAAAAGTAGTTTTAATGTTTTCTCAAGAGTTAAAAAGAGTAAATTGTTGATAATACCTTGATATAATAACTTTTGTGCACAATACCTTGATATAATTACATTACTAGTAATTATTTTTGCATTCTTCTCATAGAGAGAAATGAACCTCATTTTTTAGTTTTATTTTTATAAAGTGAAATTACCCTAATTAATATTTTAAAAGTACATAAGATATGATAGGAGAGGGAGAATATATAGTATAATTCTTAATATGGGAAACAACCCCTAAAAGAGACAAGGTCACCAAACCCTTGAAAGCTTAAAAATGCATTGCAACTTGGTGAAAAACTATCAAATGTCGATATCACCTTTTTTTCTTTAAATTTCTTTAAAGAATTATCAGCATTATATTATATGTTATACTCTTTTTAATATGTTTTTTTTATTGTTTAGTAATTTTTATATAAATCCATCCTCAGAATGTAAATAAGAAAATAATCATTAAATAAGAAAATAAAATTTATTAAATTTGATGATTTTTAATAAATTTAAGTCAACTATAATTTTTTTTTAAAAAAGTCTAAAAAAATATTACTAATATTCTTCGTTCTTCATATGAAAGTAAAACAAGTATTTTATTTAGTAAAATTTACATAAAAGTTATTGAACAATAAAAAAAAATATACAGAAAAAAAAAGTGATACTAATATTCTTTTTTATTCTAAAACATTCCACCCTTTATAAAGGATTAAAATAAAAACAAATAGATACCTTCATGAGCAGGGAGGTGGTGGGAGGCTGACACAAATGCCTTGTACCCATGAACTTAGCTACTCTTCACGTGGGAGATGCTCTTTGGAATTTTCATGTGTCTTAATCAAAAGCTTAGATAAGGTATCCTAAATTCTTTGGATTCAACCAAGTTGGGTGCTGTAACCTTTCCGAAAGTAAGGGCAAATTGGCATGTTCACTGAATCCAATGAAAAAATAAATCAAATCTTTAGTAGTAATTTTTGGGAAGGTAAGAACTCAAGGAGGTTTTAGTTCAATGTTATGGTTTATGAAATATTGAGTAGTTCTTTAATAAATTTCAAACTTTTATTAGTGGTTCTAATTAAAATTGTGACTTGTGAAAGTCCTTCTTAGTTGCCTAAGAAAACCCAAATTTCCTAAAAGGCAAATCACAATTTGAAGCTAGCAATTATGTCAAAAACAGTGTGTGTGCTTGTGTTGTGAATTAAAAATCCTTAGTTGCCTAAGAAAACCCAACTTTCAACAAAGGGCAAATCTCAATGTGAAACTTTGTTCACTGTTACAGATGCTATTTTCTTGGATTCTAGTTTTAGGAGTATCTCATAAAATTTGATTATGATGCTTTATTTTTGGTCATCAAACTTTAAGGGATTGGTTGGCAAATGGAAATAAAAAATCATCCACAAACCACTCAGCCAAGCTACCACTCCACTTTGTCTTTGTCAAACAAAATGCAAAATTCCATACCTTCCACTTTTGTCTCTATCTATATTTTTTTTTTCTTTCAAATTGACTCAATAAAATAATTTGTTTTGAGTATATACTTGAGAGGTTCTCCCAAGTCATGGTCCATAGCCTGATTGCTTCAACTCAATACTAATATTTTTTCCATGGAAAAAGTATGGATTAATCTAATGTCCTTGGATTGTGTTAGGATACAAGTTATATAATAATGGAGCTCCAACAAATAGCAAAAGAAGAAAATAAACTCATACATTAAAACATAAGTACCTCCTTGCTACTCTTAAAAATTTAAGTCCACACCACTAATTTTATTTTGGTTGACATCTGTTACCTTGGATTATAAGCTAAAATAAGGACCTGTTATAATTTTTCCTAATATGGCACACATTTCTAGAAGTATTGAATAGTTTTGTATTGAATGGTTAAGAATATTTGGCACACGTATTAATCCAAACTTAGTTTGTTGGAAGGAATATTCATTTACTTTTTGCTTTTTAGCCAACTTTCATTTGTACATACAAACATAGTCTAAGTAAAATTAAATATAAATTCCTAGGTTGCATGAATATTTTTTTTTGAGCAAAATATATTTTTAATTTCTGTAAATAGTTATATTTAGTTTTAAGTTTTTTTTTTGTTTTTAATTTTTTTGAATTTTTGTTTTTAATTTTTAATCTAAATTTTAATCGGTCAAAATTTTATAACTTTTTTAAGTTTACACAAGTTTCATCTTTTACGATTTTTTTTTAGTTCCTTCTTAACCTTGGTTTTCAAATAACCAACTCATGGAAGGTCTGAAAAATAATATGACCCTAATTTGATTCATATCATAACAAGGACTTAAATTCAATTACCATGTACTAATTGCTAAATGCAAATCAAGTGAATCATAAAGTGTTTTTTTTTTTATCATATATAAGCAACTAAGTCTTTGTACACTTCTTTTAAAAAAAAAGGTCATTGTACACTAACTAGTGAAAACCGTAATTCCATGGGTGCAATGAAAATGATGATAAGCATTAGTTGCAAAGACCGGGAAGAATGCATAGGAAATCATGCTTCTATCCTAGAATCTACAATTTCCATGTGACTGATTATTCAATTAATTTCCATTATAGAGAAAATTTAAGAGTAGAGTTAAAATCAATTCAATGTGAGAGTTAAGAATATACAAGGACAATGAATATACAAGATCACAAATTTAAAGTATCAAATTCCTAACAAAAGATCAATATAGAAAACAAAAGATCATTAACACAAGAACTAAAACATTTGAAAGAAAATTAAAGGCATGGTCCATAGAAGTTTCACAATCCGTTCATATGGTGATTCTCAATGAAAAACATCAAGAATTCATGTCTCAAGCTTTGCTCTCACACTAGAAATAACAAAAGTCACCAAAGTCTTAAAAAGTGGTGTTAAATCACTCAACTTAGGGGATGAAATAGGTCCTCATTGAACAATGTGATATATCCTAGGTGATGTAGTTAAAATTGGTCAAATCCTACACATTTCAAGTAAATGTCAGTATAATTTTAATGTTTTAAATATTGCATGTATAGTTTGTACAATTAACAAAAGTTATTGTTTTTTACACTATTTGTGTGTGATTTTACATCATTGATTTAATTCCTTTAACTGACTCACTAAAGTTACATTTCATATAGATTTATCATGTGTTATGCGAATTGTAAATTTCTTTTTTTTTAAAAAAAAACAAGTACATTCACAAACTGATCATTTACCTGATGATTTCTATTCTAAAATTAATGGGCAAAATTATTTTAGTATAGATTTTTTTAATATAGATTTACCATGTGTTATGTGAATTGCAAATTTCTTTTTATAAAAAAAAAATCAGTTACATTCACAGATTGGTCATATACATGATGATTTCTATTTTAAAATTAATGGACAAAATTATTTTAGAATCAAAAGCACACAAATTTAAAATGTACACTAATTTTTTTTATTGATAAACAAAATGAAATTTCTTAAGTTGAGAAACATAACCTCCCAGTCAAAAGTTATGTCCATTTGAAATGTTTTGCAACTTTTTTTTAACCTTTTTTTTTTTTTTTCTCAGGTCTTGGTCTTCGAATTATTTTATCTTTCCTTTTTTTTTCAGGTCTTGGTCTTCAAATGTTTTTTTTTATCTTTCCTTTTCTTTTTTAGGTCTTGGTCTTCGAATTTTTTTTTATCTTTCCTTTTTTTAGGTCTTGGTCTTCGAATATTTTTTTTATCTTTCCTTTATTTAGGTAAATTCGATGTCTGTACAAAGGTTAACGAACCATAGATCACGAAAGCACAATGAAATTTAACCTATATATACAACTAAAATTTATTAAATATACACATGTATATTTTAAAAACTAATATAATTAAACCAAATACATAACACAAAAGAGACATGACTAAAATGTAGATCGAACAAAATTAAAAAATACACTTTAAATTAGTCTCTTTTTCTTTTTTCCCTTATTTCACCCTTAATCTCAAGTATTTGGTAATAATTTATATTTTACATAATCTTTCCACATCATTGAGCTAACAAGCATTTAAACCATATAGAAATGGAGACAAGCAATTTTCTTAGTACCATAGATGTAACTGTGCAAGTACATATAAACAACTAAACTAAATAACTTTAGGAAAAAGAAGACAAAAATATATAACACAAGTCTTAGAATCTCAGAAAAATTATATTCACCTTTGATGTCCTTTTTGCTTCTGAAAGTTGTTTATTCCTGACTTATTAAAGTGATTTTGACTTTGAATGTTAGAATAAGATAATTTATCTTTATTTGACCGTACTCTACTTCCTCTTCCTCGTTTTGTAGGCTATTAAAAAAATTGGTATTTTGAATTGGAAGGTTAATTCTATACTTTTTAAAATATAATATAATTAAAAAATGAAAGTTTAAATCTGACACTTATTTTTATATGCACTTGTAAATTTAGAAGGAAATGACAACTTTCCTGTAGAGACTTGTTTAAAATTTAATAACAATACTTACCTATTTTAACAAGCAAATGTTTGGAGGGCTACCAGCTTCAATCTCAGGAGTTACTTCATCCCTAATTTTAGGTTTAATTTTATAGAAAAAGTAAAATTATATTTTTTATTTTATTTTTATTTTTAAAATTATTTTTTCTTTTACTTTTTAAAAAATTATTTTAATTATTTATCTTTTAAATTTTAATCAAATTGGTCCTCATAAAATAACGTTAATCTTTTATTTTAGGGATACCATTTTAAACTATTTTTTTACATATTTCAGACATGACATTTGTTTTGTTACATTATACTATATAAAAATTATAGAATTCAACTAATATTCAAATAAAAAATAATCATAAACAAACTTTAATATTTTTTTTAAAATAAATAAATTATATTTAGAAAAATAGTCTTAGAAATTTCTGATTTACTTTAAAAATATTTTAATTTATTTAAAATTTAGAAGAATTGTTAATTAAATTTAGAAAGTAATAAAATTAAAAGAAAGAAGAGATTATAAATTAGTTAAGATCAATAATTTTTAGTAAAATAATTTTAGATAAATTAAAAAAGTAATAAATAAAAGTATGTGTGTGTATATATATATATAAAAGAATATTTTAATTTTTGAGATAGACAATTATAAAATAGATTTAAAAAATTTTAAAAAGAGATGGAAGTAAAAGAAAAGGAGTGAAAATAAGAAGATAAAAATATAAAATAAAAATATGAAATTTTGAAATAAAAATTTGAATTTTATAATTAAATACACAATTAAAATAAATTCAAATAAATAGATTTATAAAAATAATAAATATTTTGATAAAGAAAAATATAGAAACAGAAAGAGAAAAATACAAATTGATCTATAGGATTTTTAGGAAAAACCAGAACTCAAAAATAATAATTTTAAGTTATAAAAAAATAAAAGAAAACAGAAAAAAGAAGGAAAATCAGGTAAAAAAAATTATGGTTGGGTTCGAACCCAAGACCAAGGAGAGAAGAGGGGGTCGCTTGTTGTAACATCCTAAATTTTGTAATATAATGATAATATATTTCTAGAACTTATCTCCTATCTATCTATGACTTAAAATTATTTAGAAATTTAATTCTTAAAAATAATAATAATAATAAATAAAGATATATA